>JAQGBH010000148.1:0-70131 GCA_034698265.1 Sminthurinus aureus
AGAGCTGATGCCACTGACGTCACGAATCACTTAATCCCGCCCCACAATCCAAAACACACGGATTGCCATGCACCTGGTTATTATTACTTAAATAGAACCATCACCGTAATAGTCATAATCCCAATTATAATTATAATAATAGCAATAATGGACAAAGAGTAATTATTCCATTTATTGTTATATTTTCAAACGAGTAAGTGATAAATGATAAACGTTCATGTCGATGGCTTTCCAGTTTCCAGCCATCGATATTTAGTATTTAGTATTTAGCAAGGCAACGATCACATAATTTCATACGAAATTCAAATTCAAATGTACATTATACATGGAAATTATGCACAAACTATAAATTAAGAGATGACATGCACATGAACATTGGACGTACTGTAAAAACTCACATAATGTCCTTATTTTATACCGAGTATTCATCTTCATTTTGATCTTCTTCACAGTCAGTTCGGGGAAACCCCCATGCATTCTTTTCACCATCGAGTGAAATGAAGATAGAGATGAAGATGAAAGACAAAGATGAAGAAACTCAATACTCAAGACTCAACAAGAATGTCGTTAATACATAAATGACCAATTTACAACTTCATTCATTCTTTCGCTATAACTCATCAAAAGTTGAAAAGTTGAGCATACAATTTCTACATATTATTTTCTAATTATGGCCAGAATTATCTTGAACCTTAATCTTTGACAAAGGTCATTACATTTTACATTTTACACTGCTTCTTGTATTTTCTCTGTTTCTACTTTTTATATCTACATCTGCGAATGAACTGTGCACTGTGTACAGCACTGTAAATCTACATTCTACATTTTTAGATAAAATTCCCAATTGAACATAATCCAGAATCCAGAAAATGAAAATGACAAGCATAAAGAAATAAACCTAAAAGCTCAAACACTACAAGATTTTTATCTCTTTACATTCCTTTTCTACAACAATAATATTTTGCACTCTGCGCATAAAATAGAATTATAGAATTTTACTTGTAAGCGGTTAGAAGAATAAAAAACACACGAATATTTGGGAGCAATGTGTGCGTAGTGCCTACACATAGCTTGTATTTATAGTATGTATCACAAGGAAATAAAATCAAAATACAAGTTGACAATAATTGAAAATTAAGACAGATAATATATTTATATACATCGTACATCGTACGCGAGGACTTGAAAAAGGAAAAACAAAGTAGTACGACACCCTATCTTGTACCTTATACGCAGTAGAATATGTAAAACTAAAAATATTCGGAAGGAAATTGGTAAAAAAAACATGTTTAGTTTTGATACGACTTTAACTCAAATGGAAAAACATGGTGATCCTACAAAAAAATTGGTAAAAACAACATGTTCTTTTTAATGCTCTTTATTCCATCCCAAAGAAAAGGAAACCATGTTCATCTGTTACTTGTAGTCGTATTTGCATTCGTATTTGTACTCAAACTCTTAAGCGTAATCATATCAATACATATCAATGTATTATTAAAAGAGTATTGCAGCACTACAATACAATACGCTACACTACACACTATTTTTGTAATGGCGACGAAGATTGAGATTGACATGAGACATGACATGATCACGATGACTCCACGTGGATATTTGCATCTGAATTTGGAAAGAGAATGTATGTGTGTAAGTGTGCATGTATAAATGTAGAATGTAGGCACATGGAATAAAGAATGTAAAAAAATAGAAACGTGCTTGATCTGATAATCAGATGAAGGAGTCAACTAAATTCTTGTAATAATAACACTAAATTTTACTCCTGTCTTTTTTGTCCAAAGTCCAAGAAAAAGAGCAAGGTAGAATTCATTCAGTTTGACTTGAATTTGTTGGATGTTGGAAGTTGGAAAGGTGAATAAAATTGAATTAAAAAATTAAGTTGAATGGCCCACGAGGACTAACCAAGCTCAAACACAAAATCAAAATGAACCTAAACCGAACTAAAAATCAGAACCAGAATAACAAAATAATCTTGTAAATGTGTTTACATACAGATTTCCGAGTACAAAGAACCTGTCTCTTTCTATCAGTTTGAGCATCCATGATCAATGATATGGATACTGATTGGAACATTTGACTATTAGGAATAATTCAGTAGATTCAAAAATACATCCAATATCTAATTCAGTTTGACTTAAAAGCATCCAGATTCAAGATTCAAGGTTCAAGAACTAAAGAAAGAACGAAAGACACACATAAAAGTTGAAAGAAAAAGGAGACAGGAAGATTGAAAGGACATGATTCCGGTGGTGAGTTCAAAAGTGATCTATATTCTGATTCTGACGGAATGGAATACAAATTTAAAGAAGATGGAAATTGAAATTGAAACAAGAGTTACTATATCCCACAAACACACACACATCCATACATGCATAATAAACGGAGAACGACAAGACAAGACAGGACAAGAACGACGAACGACATTGTCACTGATCGTCAGTTTGATAGAATTCGAAAGGAGAAGAAGGAAGACGGAAAAAAACTCATAGATTATTTAATAAAACAGTTGTTTTTCCCCCTATGTCGGCCTTTTGCTCTTTTTGTTCTTACTCTTTCTAAATTTCCACATCCACATAGAAATCTAAATCCAAATTCACCAAATGGATGACAATTGACTCGATTTGACTCAACCACTCCAACTTGAACTGGAATTGGAATTCAAATAAATAAATTGAATTGGAGTAAATTGATTCCTCTGCAAAGGTGACACGACCCTATCACAATCCATATCAAACCACAAACCACACACATTCATCCGTCCATCCATCTAGTCATCCGACATACGACAGTTTGAAAAAAAAATCGACATCCATCACTCTCTTCCTCTTTTTTCCATATATACATTTACTCTAAATTATCTAATCACCTTACTCTTGTGGTATTTATAATTCAGCATTTGCCATTACACCATTAAGACATGGTAAAAAATTATGGAATCTGGAATCTAGATAGGTATGAAAGCGTGTAAGCGTGTGTACTTGAAAATTGAAGGAGAAAAAAGAGTCATCACTGATTCACTGGACAGGAGACAGGACATGAAACAGCCACCGTCACCGTTACTTTTCAATTATACACCCTCTTAAAAATTACTCTGTACCTTGGACATTGGACATGTATGTAGTTTTACAAGTTAATCCAGAATCTAGACTCTAGAATGCAGACAATTATCCATGGACACAAGAAAATTAGAGCTGCTCAATGCTCAATTGATGTAATTGTAGGTGGAACGAAAGCATATTCACATGTACATATTATATTATACAATTTAGAATCTAGATTCTCTGCTCGACAGTCTACCAGAGTCTAGAGTCTACCATAATTCTAACTAACATGTAGTACTTTTACACTTTACACTGGCATCAGACAGCACTGAGAGAGATAAGGTAAAAGTTGTGCCCATAACAGTTTCAGCATGTAATTAATTTTCAATAAAGTTGAAACGAAGACTTAAAGCTTTTCTAGTTCTGTGCTCTGTGTAAAAGAGAAAGAGTAAGTCTAAGTGTGTCTCTATTTTATTATGTGTTTCTCTTTCTCTCGCTATCAGGAACATGGACATGGAGTCGCCGTCTCTCTTTCTCTCGGTGTTGTACGATATGTACTTGTTCTTTTCCGTTTCGTTTTCTCTTCTCTCTCTCTCTCCCCTTGCCTATTTGTCAATCGGGAAATCGAATAAACGTTACGATAAATTTCGATAAATTTCAACTTGCCAAGTAAAACTCTAATTGAGTTTCCCATCTCGGATAAAAGATCCACCTAAATTTGTCACCCTGCCCCGCTCGTTCTATCCCAAGGAAAACTTGGCAAATCCATATCCACATGTACATATGCATTACTCGACACTCGACACTTGTACCTTGCCCCCGGTACACTATTCCCCATTCACTAGACACTAGACATTGTAAACTCCAAATTCTAAACTGTACGTTGTGGATTGTTCATTGTTCATGCTCTTAAAAGAAGAGAGAAGATTATTCACATAATTTTCTCCCCAACTTGCAGTAGCAATATTACTACTAACTCAGTGTAATGTAGAAAGTCCCTGCGCCGTCTTGTTCTTGTTCTTTTTACTTCTTCCCAGAGTATCATAGATAATAGATAATAGAGAGAAGAGAGGATAGGAAAGTTGAATGGAAGTTGGAACACCCACTGTAATAAAACTTAAACTAAATTAGCACGACTTACTCACTAACTAGCCAACTAACAACACAGTCCAAGTAACACGTTACACATTACACGTTTTAATAGAATAAAGCAAGTTAACTTATCGTCCGTCCGACAGACAGTCACTTATATTTCACCTATAACACACATTACATGTATTCTAGATTCTAAATTCTAGACTCTAGACTCCACTTGTCACCTATAATATATAGATTCCACCGAGTCATACATACATGTATAATGTGTACTCATATTCCTACTTTTAATTTCTCATTTCTCCTCTTTCCAAAATCTAGAAATCCTTCGGCATCCCGCTTCCGGCGTAGACAAAGCATTCAACCAGATTCAAAAATTCCATTTCATTTAGCTAATTTCTCTCTCTTCGTTTCCTACTCTGTAAATTGTTAATATGTATGAGCATACACTTGAACATTGAGTCAAGAAAAGGAATTTCATTCAAACCTCCTTTTTCTTAGAATAGAGAACAGAGACAAGACAGGGGCATGCTGAATGAAACATTGAAAAATGTGTTCATGCATTATGCTCTAAGTTATAGGTTAGTCCAGTTTTTAACAGACTTTACGTATTCTTCTCATCTATTTAGTTTCAAAAGTACTAGTCTTCGTCTTCTATTGGTCAGAAGAGAAACTAAAATGGAAGCGTATTCCTTTTTTTCTAAAATTGCAGAACATAAAAACAAGTTTATTTTTATTTAAGATTTAAGAGTGGCAAAGTTTGGGTTTTTGTTTCAATTCGCAAATTTTACCGAGCCTTCCTCATTACTCAAATAATCGAACTAAAGTTGTGATTACAATGATAGAAATGTAATGGTAGAGGATAATGGATAATGGTAATTACACCGAGTAAGGATAACGATTAACATTGGATATCCAGTATCTAGTACCTAGTGATTCGCTGTTAGCTGTTAGGCATCAGGGATAATGTACATGAATGTGCAAGCTTAAGTCGCATGTCCGTTATTCATATATGTAACTATCCATATCCATGGCAGAGCAATGATAATCTGTATCAATTACCCATGGAGTACGTTACTGTACGCAGCTACAAGCTACTAGAAAATGGGAATTTTTGAAAGTATCTCAAAGTTCTGGACTCCAGAATCCAGACTCTAGAACAAATGAATCCTTTTACTATAGATTCTACATGAATTTTTGTACATTGTACGTGGAACGTGTGTACATGCACATTCATATACGGTTGTATGTATATGTAAATGAGGAAAAGTATGAAGGGAGCAGCTAGAAGCTCAATTATTACCATCTCAACTTTTGACTTGGGATTTGTTTCTCTGTCTGTCTCTTTCTCGCTCAACTCTTGTCCTTCACCTTATATTATACAAACTAGGAACATACGTGAACTTTGCATATTGTACTACATACTACAAACTACAAACCGTATGCTGTATAGTATACATTATACAAATATGCATATCATCAATACCCTAATACTATATGTTCTGTATCTTGTATATTGTATATGGTCGAGTAAATAGGTAAATGGTAGTGTCCAGTGTCCAGTAAATGGGCAACGCTATGCATACGTAGAATTTCCAAAAATTATCCCAAATTCCAAGTATTCCACTCTCAACTTTATGCTTCAAACTGGACAATATGTGTACAACATAATGTATAATATATTATCATCACACTTCCTCCTCTTTTCCCCATTTTGTTATTTGTAATATTACAGCACCATACATAATACATTATATTATTATATTATTGTAAGTGAATGAGTCAGGAATCCATTTTAATTTGCCCCGTATTCAAAAAAGGAAAAGAGTACTGAACTCTTACAATTAATACTTAATACTGAGATATCTACATATGTACACATCTTGCATAGATTCCTTTTCCTCATTTTTCTTCCCATCACGTGTTTTAACTCAACTTTTTAAGAGAAAGATGAGCAGAGATGAAAATATTAAGAATTATCCATCTATTCCACATAGCATTGAGCATTGAGCACTGACTGTAAAAAGGTCTGAAACAGATGAAAAGTAAAGAGAGAGTAAGAAACATATCTACACAAATACTCATACAATATTCAGCATTCTGCATATTATATGATATAGTATTCAACATATGAAACATTATTAGATTTGAGACCGTTGAAACTTGCAACATTAGACTCTAGACTCTAAATCCTAGATGGTAGGTTCTAGATTCTAGACTAAAGACTAGAGATTTGAGCATCCGTAAAAGTTTTGCCATATGCTGAAGACTTATGCTATATTTATATGTATATAAATATCGAATGCATACTTTTCCTATTGTCGTCCTCTCCCTCTAATAAGTGTATCACTTGACTATTTACTATACATGATGTGTAAGTGATGTGTATTAAGAGACGATAAGGAAAAGACGAGCCAAAGTATGATGTGTAAAGGGTAAATGGAAGCGGGAAGAAGGTATGATATGCTGATATGCATATAATTTTGAAACTAAAACAGATTGCAATGAATATATAAGAAAGGAAGACAGGAACAAAAGGAAGGCAAAGCCAAGTAGTGGATGATGTATGCATAAAAGCACCTATACATGCTTATTTAGTATATAGTATATAGTATTGAGTATTTAACTCAAAGTGGCAACTTTGAGGACCGAGACCGATCAAGTTCAACTGCCAACTCAGTCACACATACAAATATGTGTCTGTAGTCTGTACATTACAAAGTTATATACAATATATAGACTACAGAATACAGACATATTCTACAAAATACAAACGACCTTGCTAATAATAATTATAGAACTCTGATTTTTCCTCTCACATACATAGAATATAGACTTTCTCTAGCCATTTTTCTACCCATCTTCCTGCAAGTCATTCCACATTGTATAGATAGGAAATTAGGAAACTTCCTCAGTTATTCATCCTGTAGATTGTGAATTGTGAATTGTGAACTGTAGATACAGTGAAATGTTTGTAAATGTATCATCGGGAAAAAACACCTTCAATCTAGAATCTAGAGTCTAGAATCTACAATCTAGTTTGTTGAATAACTAAATTACACCAAATAAAATCCAAGCAAATTTCAATACATACCTACCACCTAAAAACCTAACCAAACCAGACCAGACCAATTTAAAGCAAGGAAGTTAGCTACTTCTCTCTCTCTCTCTCTCTCTCTTCCGTTTGAGCATTTACGGGTTAAAAGACACATTAGACATCAGCTCGCATGAGCGTTATCGGTCTACAGCCTTAGTTTGAGATTTGATTCAAACTAATCGAAGAAGCTGTGTAAAATAATGTTCAAACTAGAAACTACAAACTACGCATTACAATTCACGATTCAACTCCACGTTTTCAATTTCTTATCTTCCAAATAATAATAATATAAGTAATACGTCTTCTTTATCCCTATACACAATGCACAATGCATACTTTATGTATATAGATTTTACAAGGCATGTCATATGTATATCTACAATACACAAGACACAATACACAATATATTATATAAATGGTAATTTACAAAATACAACATACCTTTCTATGCATGTATGTATGTTCCATGCTGATAAAAACAAACGTGCATCATTATCAATACTCAATGCTCAATACTAACATAGGACGACGACAAAGGACGGAACGTTCATACAATAGATAATAGACTAAATATTGAGTGCAGTTAGTTTAATTTCTTTCATCGTTAGCAGTTAGCAATTCCTAATGTCACCACTACTACTTATTATTATTATTACTGTCGAGTTACAAAAGTAACGAATAGCAATATGAATACGAGCATGAGGAATGGAGCATGGAGTATGGAGTATGGAGTACGAAGTTTCGGCATTGAATATTGAGAATTGAAAATTCAAAATTGACTATCACTGTAGTTTGTAGTTATTAGTTTTGGTTTTAAAATAACTCCGACTGATTTCCATATCTATATCCATATCAATTATGATTCCGCTTGTTACATTCCAGAATCTAGATTTTCTAGACTCTAGAGAATATGAGAAACAAGAGGCTGAACACGGAATCAAGAATAAGCAACTTTATTTTCCACAAATGCATAACATACCACAGATCACAGCACAACAATTATAGACCGATATGCTATGTTAAATTCATGCATGTATGTACAATGTACACGTATGTTTGTGTGATTTATATGGTGATGATGATGCTTCTTTATTTACGAAATGACAAAACTCGGTGACAATTGACAAGTGAGAGTCAAAGGTAAATTCAATACTAATAAAATATTATACAAGCTACAAGCATTCTTGTATATATTATTATTAAATTGAACTACATGCGTATGGATGACATTCCATATAAAAATCAGTATCTTAATTCTAATACCATTTATCTCTCACTTTTCGTCATTCTTCTCTCATGATCATCACTCTGCACTCATCACCCTGCATCATTCTGAACCATATTCAATGTTCAGTGTTCAGCATGAGCAGTGAATTTTCAGTTTGAACAAAGAATAAATATTGAGACAGAGACTGATATTGAGATTAAGAATAAACCTGTAATCCTAATCATTAGTAAATAGTATCTATCTGTCTATGGTCTATACTGTACTATCTGTATTGGTAATACTGCAACATTGACAATTGACAGGAAAAATAAAGGAAAGCATTTTATGATTAATTGTACATTCTAATATACGGATATTGGATATGTTTTAAGTATACATACATAAAATATACTTTTATCAGTAAAATGATGAGGCGGGTACATTCTTAAGTCAGTTTGCCATATGTATGCAGCAAGAGAGAGAGAAAGAAGAAGGAGAAGGCGCTGCTACATAACAAATTTATGAATGTGATGTTGTAACATTTCTGCCCTACATTGAAAGTATTATACATTATTGGTATGCTGAATACAGTCATTTGCTTATTGCCAACATCCATGCACACTGATGCACATTTCATTCTTACCATTTTACGAAACATGAAGCAAACACTGAATACCGCATACCATTATTTTACTTGTACGTACTATGTAAAAATTTCCCGCATTTTATTCATAATTATGGTTAATGGTTATTATATTCATCCATACTCTATCCTCCATGCATAACCACATTAAAAAGAGAGAAATGACTAGTGAAAAATCCAGATCTACATCTGTACTGCATATTAGTTGGCAGGGATTCACTTTTCTTGTCATGGATTGTACTGGATTTGAGGTGATAGACGGAATATTAATAAAAATTACACAATTCAAACTAAAATTACTTGACTTCCTATGCATATAATTTCTACATTGTACAGAGTACAGAGAGCAGAGGGTGAATTCTATAAATTCTACATTATTTTATCTCCTATCTACCTCACCTGATAACTGATAACACAAGGCATACATCGGTATAATATACAGTATACATGATGAGCACGACTATATTTGTCATTTGTGCAACACTTATCTAGTAGAACTCTACAGTTTTGGAAATTCTAATCTCTAACAATAAGAGTATAAATGTTTCTCATGATTCATGATGGACAAACGATTAATATGTCGAAAAAGTAGAGAGCTAAAAGATTTCCTACAAGTTTTTTTACTCTGATAGAAAAAAATAGAAACCCATTCAGAATACAAAAAAGCGTTTATGTCTAATGTCTAAGATATTCAATATACAAGACACATAGAAGATACATTGCATGGTCATGGTCATTTTGCACTTCCAACTTCAAACATTGAGAATCGAGGATCTAGAATCTAGGATCGAGCACCACACATACAAAATACAGTGTAAGTCGTGTAACCGAGGAAAAGTTTACTCTTGACTCTTGATTTTTGAACTTTTTAACTTTAGGTATGGCAACTATTATCCTTTTCATTCCCGCATACTACAACTTATTAATGCTTAATGCTCACATTTAACATGATAATATTGCAATGTATGCATGTACTATGTTGTATGGAAGTGGCAGTGTAAAAATTCACATGCGATTTAATATTTAAGGACAACAATAAAAGCCAGAAACTGGTAACAATCTCCCAGAGTCAAAAGTTGAGACTTGAGACTTGAGACTACAGACAGATCCGTATAATATATTTACAGAGGAGAGAGAGGATTTTACAGAAAAAGAGAAAGAATCGTCGTCTGAGGAGTGAAACGTGTATTTTATGCATATGAAGAATGAATTATGGTAATCAGATGTAAAAAAGTATTATTATTATTATTATTGAATTCTACCTGATACGCATAAGCTTACCACCCTGCTCACTGCTGTCCATGTTGCATGTGTGTTTCTATTTTACTGTCTCATTTTTCTCAGGATAATCAAGCTAGAATTCTTTTACTGAGATTATGATTAGAATAATATATTTAGAAAAATCCCAAATCCTAAAGTTGAAATTTCAAACTGATACCTTTTTTTATCAAATACTGTAAAAATAAACTACAATATTATATAGAAAATTCAGCTGATTATTTTAATAAGAAACTGGAGAATCACAATTACCATCCAATACACGACTTCCAGACAAATACTGTACACTCTGGAGTTTGTAGATTGATAAGGCAGTGCTGGAGAATATAAAATATTATGTAAAATGTAGTAATGATAATAATTATCATTATTAAAAGGTAGCTTGTCAAGAATAATATATTGTATGGTAGGTTGTCATTGTCATTTTCGTTTTTGTATTCGTCCTGATTCTGATTCTGGTTCTGAACAAACTGTACACATGGAAAGAGACGCACACACACATATATACACACACATGCACGGTCTGTGTGCATGGTGTTGTGATGATGATGAGTCAAGGTCTTTTTCTTTCCATTTTTTCCATAAACTCAGAAAACTCCTTCAGCACACCAAATACTCTCTACTGGATACTGGATACTGGATAGAAAATACAAACATTGCACATGCTACATTCTAAATTATACACAGCATTTCTCTCACACTGCTGCCATATAATGTATAATACTTGTCTACATTATTTATGTATATATTATTATGGGTGCATCTTGTGAATTTTGAACGTGTTTGTCCATTGACTATTTCTCTGCATAAATAATACATGACACAAAATCCTACACTTAACTGTTTTCTCTTCATAATATAAATGCAGCTTCTATAGCATTTTGAGTGTACGAGAATGCGGGTTATTTTTGTACTAGCTGCAAAATACACAATATATAATAGCTTTATCCACCATAATTGATAATTGGTAATTGGCAATATAGTGTCGTGTAGTATTTTGCTATGGCTGATGTAAACAAATACAAATACAACAGCCATAGAAAAATCCGTTCAGTGCATTGGTTAAGACTTAATACCTTAATGCGGAAATGCAAGTGTATTTAGTATTTACATGTCAAAGTCAAAGTATTTCATGTCCATCCGACATGACACTCTTTTTAGCTCTTATTCTTTTACTTATTGATTATTGGGCATTGTACAAGTTTTGCATTGGATTTCGGTCTTTGGCTCCGTAAGAGAGAGAAATTTTGCATAGTTATGAAGAGGAGGACTTTGATCTCCTCATAAAAAATAGACAAAATTTTCCCAATCAAAGACACCTACATGAATCCATCAAGAAAATACAAATACAAATATAAGGATAATGGATAAGTGATATGGAAAAATGAAAACTACTATCGTGATTATTTTCGTGTGTCGTGTGTGCTTATTTTAGTCGTACATCAAACATTGTTCATCGTTACAAAATTATAGTAGTTTCTTTAGCTTTTATCTTTTACTCATACACAGTTGGATTGTCATTCGTCATGAAATGCAAAATATTTTACTTTGTTATTATGACTATTCCTGTCTCTCTCTGTGTATCTGCGTGTCTCCCTAGTCTCTAGTGTCGGAAATGTCGCTTACTTTTATTTTGTCCAATTCTACAACAATAATTTCCCATTTTTCTCATCAGACTATTCTATTTCTATTTTATGGCGTTTTATTCTATATTCTCCTTATATTATTCTTCATACTTTATCTCATGGATATATTATAGTATAGATACATTTCTCCATTTTTTGAACGATGAAAGAAAAAAAGTCCACCCATGCTACACATTCTGCTTACACGATCTAAAACATGGATGTGTAGAGTCTAGAGCGTAGAGTGTGCAGTGTGCACGCACTCAAGTCGTGTAAAGTAGAGGACGAATTCTTTTTAGAATACAGCAAGAATACATAAAAAAATACGACAAAATGTTTTGAAAGCGTGAAGCGTGTTAAGAGTTGAGGTAGGTTGCGAGTTGCGAAATTCCCCAACATGAACAAAACAACAATTATTATTATAAAAGTTGACTACTTTACATTAGATACATACCAAGTACATGGGATATATTATGCGGAGCGTAGGACAATATTATACATTATATTATTATTATATAACAATGACACTATACAGCCACTTTGGTATGTAGTATGCATTAGGTATTAGGTATACATTGTACGTTGAACAGTCTTCATTTTTCAGGATTTCTCAGGAGGAGACGAATACGAATAGGAATATGAATGCTCATGCCTTTTAGCTGATAATGAGCATAAGAATAATGATTTAAAATGTACAATGTACAGCAGGTGTAATAAAATATATCTACATAGAATACAGATAAAATATAAAATAATCCTCTTGCATAACAACTAAAAACCAAAAAATGACAACAAGACGAATAAAAGACAATGATGAAGAAGACGATGATGATGATGGTCATTGCATGCACTACGAACATACATATGAACATTTACAATCTACACATTTATTTACTACATTCCAATACAATTACATGTCCATTTCCATTTCCATATCAAAGTCCATAGTCATGTCCAATTCCGCCAGAATCAAAATCATGACCTAGACAATATAACATTTTCCACGGCACTTACTCTGGCTGGCTGGTATACAGTATACAGTATACCCGTACACATCTATCTACTGTTGGCATGTCTCATCATAAGTGGAATAGAATTCGGACTGACAGAGAGTAGTCACATAAAATAAATTTTTACAGAATATAAATATGTCTGTATTCTGTATGTATTTATGTACTTTATATTTTCTACGTTACTCTACTCTGCTTTTACACGCAATCTGAATTCACATAAGTATTATGAAAACTGACTTATTTTATACGTCGTGGATATAATATTATTATTATATTATGTTATATAACTATTGACTATATAAAATTTGTTGATATAATACATAATACACATATATATGTATAAATAGACATGGGATCTGAAATGAGCAAACTCATGGAGCATGCAATGTTAGATACGGCACGGGCACAGCTACAACCAGCACTGCACTGTTTTGCAACTAATGTACGGAATACGGAATATCATCATCCACTATATTATAGTAAATGGTAAAATTAAACCCAGTGGTAAGTCCAACTTCATCGTTTATTTTTTATAGCTAAAAGATAATCTTATAACTACATCCTACATGTCTCTGTACAATGTACTTACATGATTACGGATAAATCCATATTTTTTGTGCTAGAAGCATGTTCTATGTACTTTTTACATAATTGTAGATTTTAGGTACAGAAAATTTTCCATATCATGCCTCACTTTTTCTTTTTTCTTATGGATTCATGGATTTTAGACCGGTTGGACTTCGGACTGACGCCTTGAATCTAGAATTGAATTGAATTAAGAATTAAATACTAAGTAATGTTCTGGGTACAAAAATTTCATTCTCATTCCTACTACTCTTTAGATTATGCTTATTCAGATTCAGATTAAAAAGATGCAGACATTCATACGTAGAGCTTGAATCTTCAGATATAAATCGTCTACAAACTTTATCTTTGTCTGTCATCCCTTCACCCTGTACCGTATTTCTTTATTTTTTCTTTCCGTGCAAGCCCGCATCACAGTAAATTGATTGTTCAGTTCTCAAAACTCACAATTCAAAAGTCAATGGAATGCCAAAGAACAGCACAACGGAATTCCTGAATATTCGGAACAACCAAGTATCAAATATTATTACTTTTTTATGCTTCTACACTTCCTTTCCTGGATTTTTGTACTGTATTGTTCATATTTTTATTTTCATTCAAATTAAAGTTGCAATAGGACGGTGATTTTCATGTGTAAAATATTACACGAATGCGCTTATGCATGCATATATTAAATGTATGACAGAAACTTTGCAAATTATGACACATGATACATTATACATTATTTACTAGGTGCTTACATCTTACATGAGTCGTCTTATGTATTATACGTTATGTGCAGATATTCAACTTGTGTTTCGCAATTATGAATGTGAATGGGAGGAAATTGGAATATGTGTAGTCTTGAAGTCATGCCTTTTGTCGTGTCACATATTGTATGTTGTGTATTGTACATTTCTGAATGTTCACAGTCTGCATGTTTCAGTAGCAATCAGAATCAGAATACATCATGTTTATCCAATACACATTATACATGTAAAGGATTCTAGATTATAGATCCCAGATCCCTAAATTCATGCATACATCATACATAACATACGCAATTGACTGAACAGTGAGAATCCTTGTTTAGATTTTGGCATTTTGCACTCCTCTTCCAGCTTTCAGCTCTTCAAGATTGTTATGTAAATTTTAAAGTTTGGATGAAAATTCGTAGCAGAGAGCTGACTGTAAATTGTCAATTGGCAAAGAGAAGCAGCTATCAATACAATAGCGTCGTACATCGCTACATGCATTCGCATGACTAGTCGTAATTCGTAAACAAATAGAAAGTTCCAGGAGCTGAAGATGTCTGCAGTAGTTTCATTTGTATAAAACGTTTGCAGAATGTCGCCAAAATAATTCACTAGATTAATATCAAGGAATTTTTAATACTTTAAGCAAAAGAAGCTTTCACTTTGCTCTCCATTTTTGAATGAGAAATATTAAAGATTACACTATCAACAAGTCATCAAGTACATGGATGTAAGATGTAATTGTGTGCATTGGTTAAATGGAGGAAATTCTCCGAATTGTTTTTGCCCACTTGTAATTTTACTAGCATCATATTTCGCAATTCACAGTCAGTATGAACATTGAACATGAACCGTGCCGGATGATACGAGAGACCAGACAGGAGTAAAACTGTGACACTGAATGCAAGACGTAACATAGTAACATTGGACTCTGTCTAATTTTGTGCATTTTTCTCGGTATTAAATATTTCATGTACCAAGAAATTTTAACTTGTAATTTATAAAATTGATTGTACAATGTACATGAACCATCTAAATCATAAGCTGAAAAAAAAATCCCAGATCACAGATCCGACACACTCCTCACACAGAAGAAATTTGCAAAGAAATTGCTAATGTTGAGCATTGGTGCTCTTTTTACTTGCGATGTATGTAGTATGAAGCATGTGGCATCTGACTTCTGCCTCATCCTCATGTTTAAAAATTCACAATAGACACTAGACAAAATGGGTTTTGCAAATTACAGACTACATGTGCATCTACCAATGTACCAAGTTCAAATTGTACGGTGTACAACTTATTCAATACGTATTAATAGCCTACACGTGTACGGGATAATTGTGATGTGCTCCTACTATATACATCTACATACAATATACAGATCCATACAATAAAATAGAATAAAATGTATAATCAACTAGGTAGTACATTTTTAAAATCCACACAGCTGTATTTGCATACGAAAAATTCATATACATATATCTAGTATCTAATATAAAGTATAAACCATAATATAACATATACTGTTTTTACATGTGTTCGATACTCCAATCTACAACATTATACATTATATCGATACCATACATATGCACGAATATCATGTACATTGTACAATCAAAATGTATGGTCTGTGCTCTACCACATCATTTAATAAGAGACGACAGATAGAAAAAGCCAAAGAAACAGAGACAGTGTCTCTCTATGGAATGGAAATATTGGTGGTACTTCTATAGTACAACAGAATAGAATAGAATAGAAGAATCAACATGTGTTCCACCTAATATCAGAAGAAGAAGAAAAAGAGCGAAGAAAGAAAAGGTCAACTGCTTCATTTCTATTGCGTATAGCAAATAGCAAGTAATGTCATATGTGTACTCCATTTTCATCTCAATTTCCATCTCTATCACCATCACCATCTTCGTCTTTATATGTACAATGTACGATACTCCAGTATGATGGATACATAGACACTAGACACTAGACACGATACAAAATGTACAAAAAGTTGGTATGTTTTGTGTTTTTACATATGTACCGTATATTTATTATAGTTTGTAATGTAGAATGGTTGGCAAGAAATCTAAGGTCACCGTTTATATATAAAATGTTTTCAAGGGCTCATTAGTGCTAGCGATTGCTGCTGCTGCTGCCGTCATTCACATCCTCGCGCCCAGACACACACACACACACATAGCCATGTGTATAAATGTGTATACATGTGTACACGCATTCATTTCATTCCAATCCATCTCATTCAATTTTCGTTTGGTTCATACATAGTTTTGATTCTAGAGAGTGTAGAGAGTAGATTTTAGAGAGGAGAGAGTAATAGAAGTATACCTATTTAAATGTAGTGTATAAGTATTTTTGCTCATATTATTGTTATTATTCATTACGTCCAAGAACCAAGTTCCTGGTTCATATGACGTATCGTACATCCATACTCCAAACTCCATACACCATACTCGATACATGTACTTTGTACTCCTTATTACGCACACTCACTCACACACACACACACACCACAACTATACACGATAATATATAATGTATAATGTATGCCCTATAGTTCTCCAGTGTAAATAAGTAGGTCCACTACACACTATACACACTACACACTTTTCAACTCTTGTTTACATTTACATATTATAGAGGATAGAGAGAACACTACAGTTTACACCTATATTACAGAGAACATGCAAAAAAAACTAAGAGACGAATAGGAAATGCATAAACAAATGCAAATACACATAGTATGCACACGCATATGTACGTACCCCTATAATTCCTTTTTACGTTTATTATAGGCCATAAGTTGAATGATACAATGGCCAATTTTGGCAGTTTTGCTCAATTTTTTGCACACATTTTTTTCACATTTTCTCATTCACCTTCTCCCCAACTACTTATCTATCTAGCCATCCAGTTTTTTATTTAGTTTATGCGAATTTTTGAGTACGCGAACTCACGCACGTAGTCAAAAGTTCCAGACAGGACATTGAAATTCCAGACAGTATAAATAAGCTATAAGCTCTGTTATGCGTAATAAGTAATACATACCATTTACAATATACATAACATCATACTAATAATTAGCAACAATAACAATAATAACAACAATAACAATAGTTTGTGCTACAACAGCCAGCTACACAGCATCCACAGTACAAAGTACACCGTACAGTGTACAAGAGTACAGGAGTAGTCGTCTAATTCCTAATGGAAACTAGAACATTATTCATGTTATTAAATTCCATTACACTCATATGCTTTTATGGTATCTGATATCTGATACATTCAATCTTCAATATTCAATATTATCCAGATATACCGATGGAAAATTGATTACAAGATCAACCAAAATGGTACAAAAACTCAAGGTAACATACAGTATAAAATATGAACAGTAATACAGTACCTTTATTAAATTTTCCCATCGTTTGTCTTGTGTCTTGTACTCATTCATAAATGTCAAATTACCATTACATGAGAAACCAATGAGCAATGAGACGACCAAACTGGAGGATTTCATCCTATCATCATTGGCTTTTTTATGCTCATATCTCATATACATGTTCGCGTATTTCTAATGCATATTTTATACTGAGAACTGCACAATGTCAATTGTATGTACAATGACAATTTCTGAAAAAAAAAGTCAGAGAAAGAAGTCAAGTCTCAAGTCTCAAGACTCAAGATAATACGTGTACACGATAAACGATTAGTCATGAGGACAAAGGATATCCACTATCGACAATCCACAACCCAGTATCCAATATCAAGAGTAAAGAGTGATTCATTCATATTTATACATTTTTATTGTCCTGGTTTTCCAGTATAATGCAGTGCAGCTTACGTACGTGAAAACAGAACAGCTTTGGCGAGGAACTCTCTCAAAGCCAAAAGTACATACTCAAATCTTAAGCCTCAATGATAAGACTTGTTGTAGAAATCCATGAATATGTACAAAACCAAGTCAAATATAAATCCAAAGTCAAAATCAAAATCCAGATCCCAGTCCTAAAATGCATGCACAAACACGATCTGGATCACGAACATGAAGTACAAGCTACCAGCACGAGGACGGAAAAAGAGCTCAAATCGCAAAATTTAAAACACGCACATCCCTAATTATATCTTTTATACAGGCGAGGAACATGTTGAACATACAATATACAACATACGATACGGGAGGTAGTCAAAAAACCTATTGCCTATTGTCTATTTCATATTGTAATATCTATTACTATTTTATTTCCATTTTCATGTCTCCATTCTTTTTCTAAATACCAAACTCCAAATTCCAAATTCCTCTAATATATAATTGTAGTCAATACTCACTCTTTAATAATAATTCTCATCCTTTATTCTGTTTTCATTGTGAATGCATAAATCATTCATAATGCAAATTGCAAAATTTATCTTGGTTTGTACATGTAAATATATCGTATATTATAATATACATGGATATGTACGCATACTGCATATTATATGAAAGAATGAAAATAAAACGAACAGTGGACATCATGATAATCATGAAAAAGGTGAATTATTAATTATATTTATGGAAAAAAACTCGTATTGTCTGACGTAATTGCACTGTGAACTGTGAGTATTGAGTATCAAAAACTGGACAGATTTAAAAATAAATAATAAAACATGTTATCTATATCGCGTCAGGATTCATGTATGTTCAATGCCCAATGCTCATGATGATAATAGAGAGATGAATACTGAATTCTGATTCTGATTCTAATTCTCTGACTATGGACTATGGGCGTCAAGGACGACCTAATAAAGATTCCGTCCATGTATCTCCAAACTACAAACTACATTCTACAGTAAAAGTTTTTACGTACATAACCAATATGTAATACATCCAAAATCCATATCATGAATATTACACAGAATTATGTAGTATACATTCAATTCATTTAGGTATAAAACGCGGTAATGAATAACTAACAACGACTGACTACTAAATGCAAGGTCTTCTTCTACTACCACTACTACTACTTGAAGTAGTCAAGATCACTGGTACTGGTACTGGTACTCGTACTAGTTATTGGGTTGGTTCTCTATCTTGTATTCAATGTATCTTTGCTTTATATCCTCAAGATTTAATTTTCAATTTAGATTTTTTTTTAAAGTAAACATACAAGCTTTAAATCAAGAACCCAGTGATCGCCTTTTACCTTTTAACTTTACTTAACTTTTTAACCTGCTCATCTGTCTCTGTCTCCCTTTTACTCCCTTTATGATTTGTAAATGACAGCCATCAGCCATTTCAAAATTTTTGTAAAATCTTAATAAAAAACAGAGGCATAACATTGAATTTGATATGCCTTCGGCAACTATTCAAAGGATTCCTTTTTGCACTAGCTCAAAACAAAAAAATATTCTTTAGGACAGCTCCTTATGTTCAGTTCATCATCTTCATCTTCAATGTTCTCATCCTTTGTGTGTACAGTGTAAAGTGTACAATGGACATATACATGTATTTGTGCGTACTAATTGAACTCTTAGAAACTCTTAGAATCTCAAGTCTCAAGTCGATGCAAAAAGTGATGTGATACGATGTGAATTGAATTGAATGGAATGGGAGTGAAATCAAGTTGCAGAGCAAGTGTCATAGAAATGCAACTCAACTGAACTAATACCTGCTCATAGCAACTGTTAAGAGTTAAGAATTTGGAGACTAAACTACTTTTACGAGCTCCTGCAGAACGGTTCTCATAAAATAATACATAATGTAATAATACGTATCCTGTATCCTGTATGCACCATAAGTTTACATTTATCTCTCCCATCAGCATTATATTATGTACAATGTATAATGCATATGTGTAAAGGTGTGCGTATGGTTTATGTATCCAAAAAACCAGATAAAAAAGTCCATGTGTCGTGAATCAAGAGTGAGGAAAAATGGAACAAATCATACAGATCTCTCGTGCTCTCTCTCTCTCTCTTCCTCTCGATCATCTCCATCTATCTATGCGAATTATGAGCAAGATCATTATGGTCAAGGAAAAAACAATAAAAGAAGAAATTGGACCTCAAGTCCAAGTCCAGGCTCTACATTGTACGTTATACATTATACGTTATATATGTTCACACCATAACGGCAATCAAAAAAGCCACCAAAAGTCTGTACACTTCACTTTTTCAATTCAAGTTTAAACATTTGTAAAACATACGATGCAGAAGGCCTGTATGTATAATGCATAATGTACAATCTACAGATGAGAAATGAGAGGAAAAAATGATCAAACTGTAACGAACGTCTTTCTCTCCAAATTATTACACACTTTATATTTTACATTACAAATGCCATGCATCATACGCATGTACAATGTACAACGTGCATTGAAAATGGACAAAGATGATGATGACATTAATTTTCCCCTTTTACATGTGGGCAACGTGCCTTTTCCCTCTCACGTGGTACAAACAAAGCATAAAGTCAGATCATGCACAAACCGTGTTGATAATTCACAGTTTAAGCAATGGAAAGTACGACAATAATAATAATAATAATTATTATTAACAACAATGAGCATAATATTTATAATCATGCATTAAAAATTGACACGAAATCATGTGTAATTGAAACCTTGTTCATGTTGTTTTGTTCCTGAGAAATACTTGCTCCTAGGATGGATTTTATGATCCATCCCTCACCATTCGCCATTCTAAGCTTTTTTCATAAAAATGTACTCACTTCATTTAATAAAGTATGGAGTATGGAGTTTCACTTAATACATCTCGAGTCTCGAGACATGTTACACATCATATTTTACACATTACTTGAGTGATTTTAATCGCAATGTTTGATTTTGTAATGCAAAAACTGTGTGAATCCTTCAACAAATGGATGCAGAATGGAAGTTAATTGTGAGTAAATGAGCTGAAGTGGAAAAAATAAAAAAATACGTTGGACATGATACTTATCGTACTTATCGTACTTATCGTATCGTATGGAGTATGGTTGTTGTCTACAGTCTATGTAGTCTACAGGTGTGCAATCAAGCCGACTTCTTGTTTCTGCCTTCTTTTGCACACTGTTCTGTTCTGCTGTTCTGGATTTTGAATTTGTTGGAATTTTTAGAAGGCTACATCACATTAAGATATTTTTTTCCTCCAGAGATTTGAATGGTTTCTCATATCATTTAACACTCCATTCCATAATAACACAAAAAATACTACTTTTATCCATGCTATAAAAATTACATTACTTTTACTAATAATGCACGTAGTCCACGTTCATGGAATAAAACGACAACTGCTGTATATTTCAAATAAAAGAAAACTGCACATGTAATACATCAATAAATACACTACAATCCAATTCAGTCCATTTCAATCCTTTTAAAATTCAATCAATTGCACTTCATCAATGCTTAAAGCCTAAAGCAGACAAAAAACATTGTACATTTTCACATTATATATAATATATACCTATACTCCATCCTCAACACTCAAGTTCATGCAGAACCCAACTCCCAACAATGTTTACTTGGTTGATAACTGGTAACTGGTGCACCTTTTTATAAACTACAGTCCAAGAAAATATAAAAACAAGTTTTACAGACATTTTATGCATGCATGTGAGTATGTTTCTACGCAGTACAGTTCTGTACAGCTGTGGTATAAGAAGGTAAATGTAGAGACTAGATACTAGAGAGATACTAGAGACAGTAGAAATTTTATGTGGTTAGACTATAATAGCGCTGAATATCCAATGAAAGTTGCAAAATATCAAATTCTGTAACCCGTCCGATGCATGAATGAATGCATCAAAACTCAAAACAAAACACATTGAAGGATTTCTGCATAATCTATAAATTTATACCTGTACCATATGTATTTCCATGTATTAAAAGAACTTGAAATGACGATTTGAGGTTACAAAGTAAAAGGCAAAATAAATGTTGACGAGGTTCCATCTTTAAACTAAATGGAATTGCAACTTATTTTCCCACATTTTTCCTCAACCTAAACAACATACTTCATATTATCTTCAAGCCTACATCAGTCATCAGTCCATACTTGTAGGACTGAGACCCATGTGACTTACTAATTTTGATTCTAGAAACTATTCCATTTAGGTAAAAAGCATTTGATTTCTCTTTGAAGTTAGGGGCGGGCAAATACTATTTTTGATTTTTAAATCAATCCATTTAAGAAAAGAGCATTTCATGATTCATGATATTAATTGTAACTGAGCTCCTTTATTTTACAGTGAAGTGGAATAAAATACAAAATAAAAGACTGCGAAAGAAACAATATACAATCTACAAGTACATATACTACTACTACATTCTGCACACCATGCGAATTTTTTCCTCTGTGCTAAACAGCATCAACATTTACCGTCGTCACTTTTCACCATCATCACCATTATTATTATTATTATTAGACCGATTGTACATTGAACATAGTGCATAGAACATAGAGCATGGGTTACATGTACATAGTTCACAGTCATTTCAATTTGGAATTGCGTTGTACGATTGAGAAATCCCAGAGCAGTCAGCTATAGCTTCAACTTGTGCTTCAAGCTGACTAGATCGAGCTTCATATTTCTCCACTTTGTAAGTTGAAAGATGGAAGTTGCTGGGAAGGAAAAGAAGAAATAGAGAAATAGAGAAAGAGCTGAAAAACTTTTTTTTTGTCTTTTGCCATGCTTGTCCTACTGCCTGCTATACGCTATTCTACATGTTATGGAACCTTGTACTTGTATCTTTGTGTTGTGTATCCAGCTCTCTACTCTCTACTCTCAGCCCAACATCTAATATTGTCCTTCCTTACATAAATATTTATACAGGGTATACAGTATACAGCCTGTATATTGTATATTGTACATAGTTTGGATAGTTTCTATATTCTATATTTGCAAACGTCTTCACCCGCTTCTTCACTACTCTTCACTACTGTACTGTACTGTACTTTACTCTACCGTACTCGTATTTTCGCTATATACATGAATGTTTGTTCAGAAAATGTGTATTTTTCTACACATTTTATTCATATGTGTGTAGAGTGTATAGATACATGTGGAGAAGACATAGTGATTTGTGATATTTGATGTTTGATGCAGGGGCAGTAATAGTAATAGTAATAGTAATACCAATAGCAACATGTGCCGTATAAATATATTTCATATAGATATACACCTATGCACATGAACTATGGCAAAGTATAATACAGCATAGTTTATGTAGAATATAATATAGTATAGAGTATTTACTATATAATATTATATTACATTAGTAGTACATCTATTACAGTACAGCAGCATCTATTCATGAATATATGGTGTATTATATTGAGGTCACACACAATCCAACTGACTACAGAGCACAACACGTACAGCCATCCTCTTTTTCACTCTTTCACTCAACACTCAACACACGCTTAAACAGTACAGAATACAGAGTACAAGCTATGTACAAGCTACAAGCCATATCCGTACATTTGTGTGAATATACATATATACATAAGGAAGGACAAGGTTCTCTCCTCTCCTTTCTGACTGTGTAAAGAGCAAAGAGTGAAGAGAAGGAAAAACGTTGAGAGAGAGAGAGAGAGAAGAAAAAAAATCTCTCCCGCTTCTAACTATCTACAATATTTAACTCACACTCAAATGTACAACTTAATCGCCATCGGGGATTTCGCATTTCGCATTTTCGTCTACATTATATATTATTCAAGTCTGTAGATTGTAGACACCAGTTACTAGGCACAATATACATAAGTAAAAATACACGTAACACATAATACGCAAATTCAAGATTGTAGATTGTAACCTTTGAGCATTGAGCAGTTAAGCATTTAACTTTGACTCTCCATTTTCATTTTACAATAAAAATGTATATCATCATTTTTCATTAGAAAAAAATTTAGTAAGGGGCGGAACGAGTATTCGATATTTTACACTAGTACTACTAGCTACAACATTAGTTAGTTAGCATTGGTATTATTATCAATAATAAATAATACTAATACTAATATTAATATACAGGTAAAGAGGGTAGAGGTACAGGTGGGAAATGCCAATGTGAGCATGAATCGATTTTTTCCTAGTATCTTCCGCAAGATATTTTAATTTCCACACATATAGAGAGACATACACACAATCAATGTAAAATGTAGAATGCAGAATGTACTATGCACTACACCGAGTGAAAATAAATTACGACGTTGCAGAAAATTTAATCAGGCGCCGCATAACATAATAGTACATCCATTGTATATAGCCTAGTGTGTACACTTTATTTACAGCGCATACATTACACGTAAACTGTGCATATTCCATATGATGACATGACAAAGATGTGTGATGATGACCATGATCACGATCATAGGAGGGAGTTAAATATATAATATAAAATCACAGCAGAAATGCATACATAAATGATAAAAATAAGATGAAAAATCATCAGTCAGATCATTATAGAATTTTTTGAAATTTATTCTTGCTCTACTCTCTGCCTACATTATTATTATTTCTAGTTTCTACAATCTAGTCTCTTCCTTTCAAATGTTTTTTTTTCTTTGATAGATTATTTCTATTGAGTGAGCCGAAATAAAAGTAGAAGCACAAGTATTATTATATATTATTATAGAGACGTTGAATATTGAATTCCAAGCCGATTCACTAATATAATTTATGTGGAATACGTACATAATAGATATAGATAAGTATTACAAATTTACATATCAACAAAAAAAATGAACATTTCATTCCAGCCGAGTTACGAAATATCTATAGGAATATGAACTATGACACATGAGTGCTGCAGTGTTATAAATATTATAAAAATAATCGACTAGCAACTATCATACCAAATGCAATATTTAATCAAATCAAATCCAAAGATATGATATTTATATTTACAAGTGGTAACATAGATATTAGATAGATATACATATATAAAACCGTATGCACAATGCACACAGTATGTTGTATATGTAATATGAAATATGTACCTATACACGTAGCATGTCCTATTATGAGAGAGAAGTCTATTGTACGATTCACTTGTAACTTGTCCCGTGCATGTACATATAATACTAATGCGGATTGGATTGGATTGGCTTGGATAGAAGGGATGGGGCACAGTAAACTATTTCCCTACATCCTTATCCTTGTAACATTAACAATTATTATGCCATGCTTGATTGCCTACCACTGGCTTTGACTTTGACTGTAGTACGGGCAAAATGTATACATATGCATACACTTTGGCATAGACCGGCTCAAGTTGAAGCTCACTGTAGTTTGTAGTTGTACATACATCCTTACATATGTGAAATAAAATATAAAACCTAGCTTGTGCACATACCAATAGTATACATACACATCGCGGTATTCGTCTTCAACTACGTCTTCTTGTTCGAGTTGGAAATTCATGCAAATTCTTTAAGCTTCTCTCTCTCTCTCTCTCTTTCTCTCTCATTGAGCTTGAAGTTATGTTGTGGAGTTGGCTAATAGCTAAGCTAACTAACTAGCTAGCGAGCTAGCTAAACCATTGGCTATCTGTGACACAGTTCCATCAGGTTCAAAATATTCTCGTTTTCCTCAATGCTTTATGCTGTACGTAGCATTTAAATGCGTGTACATTTTTTTTAACTTGAGCTTGGTTTAATTCGTACATAAAGATATGTATGCAGATGTAATAGATTGTAGATTTCGATGAACATTGTCCACACACAAAAATATAAAAACACGTATGCATGGATAGTGTGTGTATGATTCTGACTGTGCTGTTAGCAAAATTGTTAGCACAAATACCAGTAGAAAGAGAAAGAGAGATAGTCGACAGCCGGCACTCTATACTGAATGATAAAATGCACTCAACTGGATTCTGTGTGCCAACTAATGGCTAATAGCCATATTATACATTATACCTTCATGTGTCTACGTATAAAATCCTGTATGCTGTATTATCCACCATGGTAAAAGCTTCAGAGCTTTGAAACCACAGAACAGAAAATAAAAGTCACACACTAAACATTGTTACACACTGTAATAATATGCAGTACACACTTTTTGCTCTATAGACACGCACTTGGTCACAAAATGTATAAATACAAAATACAATGTGTGTATGTTGTATGTATAATGTATAGAAAAAGGACACACATTATGTTATATTGTGGAAACGGCAATGAAAGTGGAGCTCTAGACAACCTTGTAACTTCTAGCATTAGAACAAGAGAGAGAATGAGCAGTTTACATACTTATACATTTCATGAAACGACCTTACCTCCTCCATATTAATAGCTTTGTGTACTATTAAAAAATTACTTTAATAATACCAGTCATCATTCTATAAAATATAGAAACTAGAAGCTAGATACAAGATACTATTCAATTTTCATTTTTTAATAGGGCATGTGTGCACATGTTTTATACATATATCAGTACTCTTGCTTAGTTTTTCACAGGGGAAAATATCTCATTTCAGTTTTTCCCATTTCTTAATTCAATTATAATTATTTACAATTATTACATTTAAGTGTTTCTTAATCATAATTAAATACAGTACATTAGATAATACGCACAAAGTACAAAATATGTAACATACTTTTTGTTTGTTTCTCTTCGTTTTGTTTTTTTAATTTGCAATTTTTTAACTGGAATATGGCGAGAAAAAAAGTCATGTCAAAAAATATTTGTACAGTAATAAAAATAAAAAGAATATTAATAATAATCATTATCATTATTATTATTAGATTATCGTTACTACCATTTGTTCCCAAACACCTTTGGACAAAATGGTATAAAAAATTGGATTGAACCTTGTATCTCTAGCAATCTATAATTCTAGGTTAAAATGAAATTCATAGCAATAATAATCATACTAATATTAATATGATAGCAATAAAATTATGATATAATAAAATATAAAAGGTTGAGAGTTTGTGCGTAGTGTCGAGTGTAGAGCATTGAGTTGAGTTGATTTGATAGCTACATTTGAGTGCAGTTCAGACTCTTTTCCTCTCTCTCTCTCTCTCTCTCTCTCTCTCTCTCTCTCTGTCGCTCACTCTCTTCTCTAGCTCTTTATCTTCATGTGTACATAATATTTAATATTTGCTATATTGAATTATGATACATATGAGGACGACGATGATGATATTCTGTACAATCACACCACATTCCGTGTATGCATATATGCACGTATAGTTTACATATATTTATACGATATGAGTAGCAGTTCATAATAATATCAACTATACGTAGTTGACTTTGCCAGTGTTTTGCTTGTGAAGCTTTAGTTATAGTTGTAGTTATGTTTCTCTCATATGTTGTGTAGTTGGCTGGCAAACTATAGAAAAAACCAAACCAAACGAGTTTTCCCATTCCGTGTGCACGTGATATAAGTAAATCGCGATACGCTCTTTAAGTCCATATCCACACCACCACATTGTATATAATACAATATAATATAATATAATATATAATCTATAAGAAAAAGAAGAGGAATACGAATAGGAATACGACGACAACGAAGAAGAAGAATGAGATGATGATGAAAAATCAGTAGTACAAGAAGAAGTTGAAGCCGTCGTATTTTTCTATATTGTATAGTTGCAACTTGCAAGCAATGAGAATGGGAATAAGAATGAGACAAGTTGAAGGAGAGAGAGAGAGTGAGATGGATAGAAAAATTCAACATAAAAAAACAACTGCAATCGTCGTATTTTCCATCATTTCATTCTACTTCATTTCAATGTGCACTCTTTCTTCTACTGTACTAATACTAATAGTTGGTTACAATACAAATCACTACGAACACCACACCGTCAAAGGGATAATAATATTAATACATACATGTACTGAATACTATCAATATCGATATCAACAGAAATTTTTTCGTGGTAAAATCTAGAAACTAGAAAAAAAAATCTCGACATGTATCACACAAAATATCAAATTTTTGCTCCTTCGTATCTAGATTTTATTTTTTATACATGTATTCAGTGAGAAAAAAGAACAGAGAAGCCACATTCAATTTCCACTTCCGAGTACTAAACAAAAACTGTCTATCAACTATCAACATCAAAGTCAGGAGAAAAAAGTCTATCAGAAACATATTATGCAGACATCACAAAAGAAAGATTAAATGAATACCTACATCACTGATGTAGTACATCAGAATATGCTTTACTTTTTTTGAAATAATTCTCAAATCACATCTCTCTCTCTCATCCCGATTTTAGATGCTATGTCAAATACAGTATGAAGTATGAGCTACTGTATTTTGAAACATTGACCCGGTGTAAAGTGTAAACTGCTGATCTGATATTCTTTGTACATGATCTACGTACATACGGCATGAGCCAGAAGCATGTCAGACTTTTGAATTCTGACTTGTGAGACCTGAGACTCAAAAACTCAAAACTGTACATGAACGGTGCAGACTGCAGACAATGTTGACTAAACTGACATTAAAGCTCCCTATAATAACGTATTATAATTCATCAACACGCATTAAAATCACCATTATCTTCATTATGGTACCATATGATATGCGTACTCATCCTACATGATACATGATGTATATCTATTATACTATACATTATACAGAATATAATATAATATGCTGTCTATGTAGAGTGTGTGTGTATTCTGAAATCACTAAAATCAAGATGCTACATGCTAGATTCTGGATTTTATGATACAAAGTATATATTAAATTACATGGCTACGTTATGCCCACGTTCATACACGTATGTATCTATACAGAAAATGTACAGTACGCAGTAAAAACTAGATGTAAAACAGATAATAAACGACGACAGTACGAATTACAAACTGAATATTATACGACTGAATGTGAGAGAGCAGTTTTATTTCAGATTTCAGGTTGAATGTTGGATTCAAATAATAATAAATTCCAAGCGACCAACTAAACTGAGTTATATTAGCGGATGGACGTACTTAAGATTAGAGGAAATTAAATCATAAAATTAAAAACAATCTCATTCATAATATGATGGTTGTTTTGGTTGCCTCATATTTATATTATGTATAATAATAATTAATAATACAATAAAAAACATGCTATTCGTCCAACTACTGCTACTGTAGACGTTTTCTCTGGTGTGATTGAAATTTTGTAATTTGTAGACAAGACAATGAGGAAAAAGAACGGTGAAAGATGCCCATTGTAATTGCAATTGTAATCATTTTCATTAAAGCTTGTAAACTACGATTGGGAAACAATCTACAGTCTACAGGGTATACTTTATACAGGTAGACGACAGAAGTGCAACATGCAATTATACTGGTGAATTGAGCGTTGAGCACTAACAATTGTAAGCATTGGCACATTTATAAACCCGTATTAACCAAAAGTGTGGATCTGCAAATTCTGAAAGAGTGAAATTTTCTGTTTTTTTAATAGTCACACAGTTTATAGTTTTGAATATTTTATTGCGTCTCTCTCCGTCGCATTATAACTTTCAAGTACAATATTGTCTGGAGTCTGGACTTTTGAAGCAAAAAAAAGAAAGAAGAAAAGTCGTAATTTTTGGTCACTTCACTCATTCTCTCTCTCTCTCTCTCTCTCTCGTTGTACATCGATCTTAGTCTTAGTTTAGTCTCAGATTCATTCTCATGTTCATCTTCATCTTTTGTCAATGAGAATAACTGAGAAGTGGGCATTTTATTATGGTATTTTATTGAATGGCAGCTAGGTAAGAGATGGTCGTATAATTGTAATTGTAATTGCCATGTATACTGCAAAAACGAATGGCATATCTAATATGGATGCAAAAACACACCTGGGTGAGATAGGTTTAATAATATAATAATAGCACTGAATTGTACTTTATACTATCATGAACAGTAGACAGCAGACATGACATAAGACGTATATTGAAAAAAGATGAATACAGACACATACATACTGCATTACAACAAGTACAGCTCTTTTTTTTATACCTCCTTTCTCTCCTGCACAAATACAGAACAACAACAACAGCAATATAATAATAATAATAGCAGTAGTCAAACTCATCTCCCTATTTTCTCTTTCATGCTACATGGACCACCGTACAACTGTACAATGAGCACTAAACATCAAACATCACACCGTTCAATTTGCAATCATCTTCTGTTTCCCAGACAAACTCAGTCGAGGACGAAGAACGGAGATTCGAACTTCAAGATGATTCCCCGTTCATTCGTACAGTCTGGAGTTTGGATTATATAATAAACATATAATAATAATCTCATCATCACCATCATAATGATTTTTTACATTGAGAGAAAGAAAACGAAGAAGAAGAAGTAGAAAAGTCTCAACTAATTTCAATTTCTACATCAAGAGAATATTATATCTCCAATATATGCATACAGTAGTTCACTCATATACACGTGTATGCACAACGCACACTCAAACTTTTTAACATGTACGGGAATCATCATCATAATATATATACATAATAACAATAAAATAAAACCTGGTCTAAATTTCACGTTTAAGCACTGGAGAAGAGAGAAGACTGCAAACTTCCAAGAGGATGATGGTAAGATGAAGGGAGAAAGGATAAAAAAAAATTTACGAGTCCATTCACTTGTTGCGTTCACAGTCGTCGTATTGCGTTAGAAGTTGCGTTACCATACCTTCTCCCTTGCCTTGCTCATGTATGTATTATGTATGTACAAGAAAGTGTGTATTGTGCATAGTGCACAGTGTATATATTATGTATATTAGTATATTGTCTGAGTTGAATTGCTGGTGCAGTGCTACGGATTGCAACGGATTGAATTGGAATAGCGTAGTGCCTTGCAGTTTTTATTCCCTATATTTTCCCTTTCCCGTTGTTCTACTACATTCGTTTTTGTCTATTCCATATTCCATACATTCATTTCACTACGTCTTTAACCGTCTTGCATGTGCAGAAAAAGCAGACGAAAATCACAGAGCGTAGGACAGCCATACAGAGTCTTTAATTTAACGTTAACTACACATTCACCAAGACGGAAGAACACAGAAAGAGAGTGAGAGAGAGTGAGTAAAATACTAATTCTAAATGGTAAAAATGAATATAAAACTTAACCAGCTAAAATGTGCAGACGAAAGTATTACGTCATAATAGTCTAGACACCAGGACTATTATAAAATTTATAACAGCTTCAATGAATTTTAAAGTATGTTGTGTCTTGTTTATGTTCTGTCCCTTGTTACATACATACATATATGCATTCACCTACCTCACTTCCCTCTTGTTTTAATTTTGATTTTTAAAGTTCTCAAACTCATAATATTATTATAAGTAGTATTAGGTGACATTCTATACTCTATATTCAATACTTCACCCATATTATATCCCTTCTCTATTTCTCCGTTTTATTGACTATGCATATAATTTATTTCCATTCAACATTCCATGATAATTTAACCGTCCAAATAAAAAAACATGCAATTTTCTTATTTATTCCTCATTTCCCAGTCGACCATTAAATCATCGATGTTCCACATTACTGAACCCATTCACCATACGTTTATTTTCGCCATTGTTACTTTTGTAAATTAAAATTAAAATGGGTCGTGGATGTCAATGACGGATTCTAAATACTAAATACGCATGTGTGCAAATTACATTTGGCTAATTTGCAAAATAAAGTAAAGGAATAAGTGAATGAGTGACGGTATTTGTGGCTTTCTGGTCTCTGGTGTGGTCTGGTTTATGGTTTGTATACCTTCCTTTTCTCGCCCCGTTATCTATTGACAATTCATAATCTAGAATTAAAAACCTAAAACTCTGAATAGTGAATAGTCATTGTATTCCTTTGTAAGTAAAGAATAAACAATAAATTATTACAATTAAATACTTCATTTCAGAAAGTATGGGTATTACAATTTATAATAATAATATTGTAAAATTATCCAGATCCCTTACAAATTTGCGTAATTTCCCTCTTGTAAAAATGTAATGTAAAAATGTTGGTCTCAAGTCTCAAGTCTCAAGTCTCGTCTTCATCAAGAATTACATGTAAAATCTACAATCTGTGCTCAAGACAAAAAAATAATAAATGGAGCTATACTTTGACATAGACAAGAGAAGCATATTATTATTTATTATTATCAAATTCTGTACTTGTATGTAGAATGTAGAAATAGATATTTCAGAGAAATATGATCATTGTACATTCAACATTTTACACGTAATAAATTGAAATGGTAATTTGAAATGCTGACTTTGCTATTTGCAGCTAACAACATCTATACCAAAACCTAAAAGTATTAAAGGGGCATAATGAGGCAACTGGTGTGATTCTGTGACACGAGATGTCTCATGTGTTGCGCTCCGTTTAAATATTCATCATATACATTCGTAGCACCCAGAATCCACTTAATTATTATTAAAATCAATAACTTTTTAAATATAAAACTCTAATTGACTCAAGTGGGCTCAAAAAATCGGGAATGCTCTGTAGAACAATTCATACCTACTTAAAAATGCCAAAGTTAAATATTAGGACTGTAATATTTAAAAATCATTTCCTTTTAAAAGTGCATTAACTTTAATGGAAGTTTTAATTAACTTGTCAATTACATTTTGTTTTAAAACTATAGGTATCCGTTGTGGTGCATGCGTTTTTCTTTCGTATGAGCCAACTCTCTTCAATTTTAGTTTTGATTTGAGGAAGAAATAGCCATTCTCCCGAAGCAAGTTCCGTAATGCTTTTGCCATATTCATCCGGCGCCTTTAAGTATCAATTGATAGCTAACTAGTGTATATTATAATATTTTTTCAATATTCAAATTGCAACTTATTACTCATTATTTATCAGTATACAGTGAGAAGTAAAAACTCTTGATTCTCAATGTTCGTGACTAAGTATAGAGCATTACAGTACAAGAGACATGCACATGGATAGATAGTTGACGATGGAGGAGGAACGAAACGAAGAGTTTTAAACCTATAAAAAGTGCGTCGAATCTCTCTCTCTCTCTCTCTCTCTTTCTATCTGTCTTCCCGAGAGCTCACATTCACATTGCACAATTTCTGTAAAACACAACAGCCTTCAAACGGATTCAATGTCAATCTACATAGATGTACATTCATAATAATATAACGTATAGTATGTAGTAGTTTAGTGAGCTACTTCATGCTCTCTATGTACTATGTACCATGTAATAGGAAGAACATATACAATATACATTACATATCATACGTTACAAATTTACAGGGAGAGTCTTATGTCTTCCACCTACTCATATAATAATGATGATGATGATGATACTCACACGACTCACACAGTAAATACTAAATAGTCAATATCTCCATTTCATGTATTTTATACGGTGTACCATGAATTGTGTTTCTATGTTATATGTAATATGTACTACGTGCGTATACACTTAAAACTTGCAACAACTTTAAATTTCATGTGTAATAAAATACAAGAATGAAAGACACATTGATACATAAAGATGTATAGTGTGTAGTCTGTAGGTAATAGGTATAGACACATGATAAATAAATAAAAATGATTTAACTAACGATATATATTTATTTACATAGACATAGACATAGGGATCCATGTAGGATATGAATACACACAACATAGCATAACATAACATGCTCATACAAAACACATGTATGCATTCATAAATCTGTGTGATAACAGATAACTGGCAATGATTCTAAACCTCAAGTCCAGAGTCCACATTTTTAAATTCAAAGATTCTACCTTCTACTTTTACAACAAAAAAACTGATAGTTCCTTTTTTACTTTATAGTATTTGTCTGCTCTCTCTGTCTCTCTCTCTCACTCCATGATTCCATATTCTATCATATATTTTTCCCAGTTCTCACTATCATTTTCTTTTTTCTTTTTCCTTAGATATCTTATGTCGCACTATAACTGACTAAATTTATTGTACTTTTAGCTTGGATGAATCACTTATATACATGCTGCTATCTACGATGTTCTCTCAAAATGATATTATATCATACAAAAATTTTGAGTTTTGAGTACTAGTTCCCAATATAAATTTTCAGGGAAAAATGTCTGAAATACTACAGAGAATAGTGTATATTCTACACCGAGTCATCAAAGAATATGAAGAAGACATTCTCCAGTATTATGTATATTACGATAGTAGTTTTATTTTCTGCGTCTTACAATCAAATAAATTTTTCCCTCGATACAATAAAATTTATAGTAAAGTCATCATACTATTACTACTAGTAGTAGAACAGGAAAAGATTGTGTGGGCGACACCTTCATTTGTTGTATACACAGGGAAAAAAAGGAAAAAGATAATACGTGTCACATTTTATGTTTCATGCTTCATACATGTAAAAAATTATACGATATTGATTTGTAGTGGAATTGAAATTAAAATGATCGATTGGAAATTCCTTGTACGTTGATGAACTGTAGAGGGAAAAACTAGCTGGCTTTGTAAAAATTAAAAAATAGGACAACATAGTCGTGGTAATACCATTATTACTATAATGTGACATTTCTATATTTTGAGTTACTTTGAGTTGAAGACTATATAATTTGTGCAGAATGAACATTAAGGTGAAATGTTTGAAGTATTTTACTCTAGAGCTTAGACTGAAATCAAAATTGGAAAAATACTTGTTGTACAGAACATGACCAAATAGTTGCATAGGGTTAGTTATTTTTAAATCTATGAAAAATCGATGAAATTTTCACAATAAAGAATTAGACTTGGTCAACTAGATTAGAAACAGGGTAAACATTTGGTCATATATTATTATGGGACATGTGTGTAATTTAAGGAAATCACATTTTGATACTGACATTCAATATTCGATACGTTATATATTATTATTTAAATGATTAAATAATTTTGAATCATGAATTATTGACAGACATAGAGTATCAAATGACGATGATGATGCTAAAAGCACCAAATAATTTCTTTATTTTATTATATATTATACTGTATACTATATACTAATGGTTTGAAATTGGAATTAGAATAAGGTTTTGGAAAAAAACGCATGGCTCGCGTAACTATGATAGAGATGTTATGCAGCATGGTGGTTGATGATGATGATGAGGATGCTACAGTGGGTACTGCATACGTATTACATATATATTAGCTACTAATACTTTTTACTTTTGCCTACTCTTGAAAATTTAATTTTGCGACACACTGACTGTGCTATGCTGACACGAACATGACACTAATTACTATATTTGTACACATTTTTAAGATATATATATATATACTTTTTGAGAGGTATTTAACTCGTAATATTTTATGAGTCAAATCTACCAAATATACTATAGAAACTTATACTGCATGTAGTAGAAGATAATTGAAAAAGTAGGCGAAAGAAACTTGAGACTTGAGTTGACAAAAATGCCGAAACACAAAAACCGAAACAAGTCTCCTCTTAAATTTTAAAAACTGATGGCTCCTGCTCAACACGAGCTTTCAAATTTCAAACAAACAAGACAATAAAATTATTAAACATTACGCTCAGTCAATAACTACATATATGTCGATCTACAGCTGAACCAAAACATACAAAAACTGCAAGACGACATTTGGTATTCAATTACAATAAAATATATTCAGTTGTAGTAATTTGACTGATATGACACATTTAAACTCACAAACTAGAAAACCTTTAATATATCCCTCAATGTATACAGTTTCCAGTGTAAAATATACTATACTATTTTATCATCAAATCATTTATCATATATCATATCATATTCAGGAGAAGAAGTAAAATACAACCATAAGAATAATATGGAATTATTATTTATTCTCTTCAACAAGGAAGAAAAAACATTGGCGATTAGTGATATGATCATCACTACTATATGCTATGATGAATTTATGATTTTTACATAATATTAAACTCTACTGACTTCTGATATAGTATCAAAAGCCAATGTCCCAAAACTTATTTGCTTACTCTACTATATACTCTTTCTTGTTCTTGTGTTCTTCTTTCTTGAACCCTGTACGGTCTTATCATATATCATGTATCATACAAAATATTCAACATTCATCTTCAACTCGTATAGAGTATGTATGTATCTACAATATAATATAGAAGCTACTAGTAAAAGTTAAAAAAAGATAGTATTCTTAATCGTCCTCTATACCATTTGTGTATTTCAATAATATTATTTAAAGATGAGCTAGTGTATTAAAATAAAATAGATTAACACTAATAAATACAACATACAACAGTTGATTTCATTTTTCTCTAGATATGCGATTACTTGAATCTTAAATATACACCATATCAAATAGCATATCATATTTTATACATGTATTATGTATAAGTTATAAATGCGCAGTAAAAACATTAAAGAATGGCAAAAGACGACAGTCTGTAATTTTATATTATTTAAATATGTAAAATAAATGCATGTATGTGTGTGGTGTATGGTATATTATACTATATAATATGTATCTTATAATATAATATATATATATTCTACAGTTCAGATCTGTAAAAACAGAGAATTATTAATGCATATACATGCATATAAATGTAATGTTCAATGTGTATAAAATGTCCTTTGATGAAAATGACCAAAACGACAAAATATACACATCCAATAAAAGTAGTGATGGATGAACAAGGATGACTCGGGGGGCAAGGCCAAACAGTTAAAGTTAACATGTTTATGTAATAGTGTGACATCTATTTGTAATTCATCATGAGATGATACTATATATATTTTGCCACATTTAAATGTCAACCGCTTAACTTTGTTCCTTTCAACAATAGAAAAGTTGAAAACAAAAAATTAGCATCATATAGATAGGGAGAGTGATAATATTGATGATGATAGTGTATTTGATGATATATGCTTTCTTTGGATTTTTGATACCTTTATAATATTACAGTATGAAATCAAAATTTAAAAAAAAATTAAAATCATTAGCTTACCTTCCAACCTGCAGAAGAGTTCGAATCTCCTTTGTCTATAAAATAAATATTAAAAAAAAGTAGCAGAAAAAATAATTATTCCACAGTATCAGGTTAAAATTTTAATGACTCTTTATTACGCTGTATATAAATATCCAGACTCTAAACTACTAAATATTGTAGTATAGAAAAAGACCAATAGTTTAAATAGTTGTAGAAAATAACTCACCTTGAAAGTATGTAACATTAGTGATCATCCAATCATAAATCTGACTGAGAGTTAACCTCTTGTCCGGACTGGAACTGATGGCTTGAGTAATCAAGTCAGCATATGACATATTTCCCCAAGCATTTCTTCTTGAACTAGAGGATTTTTTGACCAAAGAACCACTACTGACTATATTGCCCGTTCCATTTCCTACTTGACCTCCTCCTGCTCCTCCTGGACTTGTTGTGGACGTGTAAACGTCTTGTAGCTGTTGCCCTGGTTGTTGTTGATGTGGATGAAGTGGAGACATGAGACCAGATCCTGGAGCTCCAGCATTTTGTTGTTGATTTTGTTGAAGTTGTCCATGTTGTTGTTGGTGATGAAGAGCATTATGCTGTTGCTGCTGTTGTTGTTGTTGCTGCTGGTTCGGATTTAATAGAATGTTGTCAATCGATGTCTCATCGTCTTCACCTTCTTCCTCCTTTTGTAAAACATTCACAAATATCATCATTTTTTTTATATCATATTTATATCGTAATAATAAGCAACAAGCAACTATCTGCATCATAATATTGTTCATTTTTAAACTCTTTTGGAACTTATTGTTATATTATAGCGAACCCTTTTTACATGCACATATTATGATAATGTATTATAATAGTATGTATCACATAGTATACAATAATATATATTATGTGTTATACCGATTTAAAAATAGCTCAAGAAATAGAAAGTGGAAATTTTCATTGTCGATATAGTTTTGTAGTAATAGTAGTAGTATGTCTGTATTATTATGATTTTATTGTTTATTTACTATTTACCTTTATACAGTCGACAGGCCTGGGGCATGCTGGCCAAGTATTACTTCTCGCCCTAGTTTGAGGCTCAAAGTTGTTGGGATCATAACCTAATAATCCGGCTCCAAATTGTCTTGTGGCCATTACTACGAATTGACGATGATGACGGTAATAATGTGACAAAAATACAAAAATATACACAAAATAGTTGACAATTAATTAATTATTACTATACTATCTCCTCTCTTATACGGATGTATATATATATTATTATGTTTATATAATAATAATAATATCCCACACACGAACACAAAAAAAAAACACTAATTGTTCAACAAAAAAATAATTGTTACTGTTTGTAATTATTTTTTCAAGACTAACAAAATGATATGTTGTGAATACTGTCTTATTCTGTAAGTATATAGTCTATAAGACTATGTTATATGTACAAAAATGTGACAACGATAATATTTTTTCTAAAATTCAATGCAACAATGACGAATGACGATCAATATATTATTATATTATTATAAATCTTGTACTTTTGTTCTTGTGTTTAACTAATATATTGTTACAACTATAATTATCGAGGAAAAACTACATTAACTAAATCATAAAAATTAACACACAAAAAAACGACGAATCGTCGTATTTAAATCGATCGTGATCGAAAAATTCAAATTTTGGTTCATCCACATTGAAAAACGAAATGGTCTATGGGCATAATTGTTCAGTTTTCTTTTTTCCTTTGTCGTTGTCATTCATTCATTATTTAATGTAGGTACATAGAGTGTAGTTATTACGCATTCAAGAAAAATATCAATGATAATTTTATCAAACAAAAAGTAAATATATAAAAAATATGATCACATCCAGTAAAAAATAGTAAAATTATCCATCAACAAGCGTAAAATGAAGCACTTTTTGAAATTGTTTATATATATATATTACAAATGTATCACACGTTTAAATATTCACATTGTAGAGAGATGCTTACGAAAATCACGCAAAAGTATAAAAACATAAACAAATCATGCAAAATGATCAGTAAAAGTATCACAAAACAATAACTGATGAGGAACACAAATATCAAACGTAATGTTATACACGTATTTTAGGTGAGTGTAAATAGTATGTGTTGGATTGGAATAACAAAATAATAGTAATAATATAATTATTATAGTGATTGATGGAAAACAATAATGGGAGAGAAAGTAAAAAAAGAGTTTATATTATAGTGTAGTAGCAGCAGAAAGTTTCCTTTACAAAAGGTATAATAGAGGTATAGAAACTCTATAATATCATATACTAATTAATTGAGCAGCTGAACGTGTCTGTGGGTATATGTATAATATGTAGAGTATATAGAGATGTATTTAGTTAGTGTATCTATAAAATAAAATATATCGCAATCAATCACATATTTGTATTATGTACACTTGACTTCTTGAACTTGTTCTTATTATGTTTATTCTATATAGTTTCCCCCCTATCCAGTATTTCCAGAACTTGGTAAAATCCAGTGATTACAAAAAAATCCAGAATATCCAGTATCCACAATAAAACGACACAAAAGAACAAACGAGTGAACAAATGTACGTACAGGTTGTGTAGTGTACTTTATTATGTATACATCAACTATACTTTGTTGTTTTTTTTAGTGATGACTGTATATATATAAGCGAAACTAGAAAAAATTGTAATGCAAACACAACAAAGAAAACGAACCAAAAAAGAAGAAGCACTTGTTTCTGTTTATTTTTCTTTGTACATTCAACAATCAATAGGAATGTCTCTGTTGTGTTATATATGTATCTGTGTATAAGTACGTCCAAAATAAAATGAAGTATTGAAATAAAAATGAAACTCAGGAACAGCATAAAAATATTCACAAAACTGTCTTAATGATGTGGGCGGCTGTGATTTGATTAGTATCAAATAAAATTCTGGATAAAATTTATAAGGGTACACTTTTATGTACAAGTGGGAAAAACTTAAAATAAAAAGGTGGCACACACAAACACACAAAAGAAAGTAATATGTATAATATATATAGTGTAGACACAAAATATTAAAAAACACAGGAGAGTCGCAACAAAAAAACAAATGAAGAATTTTTGGTTTTAAATGAATTTTTAAATTTTATACATGTATCTACTCACAATACTTTTGGTCGCCGCTGGGGCAGAAACAAAGTTGTTCGGACAGAATTTTGAATGATTTTATATTTATAAAGGTAAAAGAGCAATAATTATTACGATGATATTTTATATTATATTATCTTGTTGGGTACCGTACTGAAATTTGTACGAGAAAACTTGAAATTTTTTTATGGATGTATATAGTGTTGTAGTTAATAATTATTTCGTTATCTTTTTTAGTGTATGTACAAAACTTCCAGACTGTATTTTGTATGACGAATATATTTGAGAGACGCTTTTGTTGTTGTACTGTATAGCAAACTACTGAGTAGTTAGTTAGTGACGATCAGAACGATGATGATGATGAGGAAGAAACACGCACTTACATGTAGACACTGTCAATACCAATATCAATATCAACAGATAGGCTGTACTGAACAGTTTGAGTTCATACAACTATAAAAGTTATTGTATAGGAATAATAATAATTATCATTATTAATAATACTATACTTTATTATACCGTTTAAAGATTTTCCACTTTATTGTATCGACGACAAAAAAAATAGAGATATGTTTCTATACTATTACTCTGTACTAATAATTTCCCTGTAATATATCTAACTATAATTTTTTAAATGTGTATTCACAACTTTATATTATATTATTATTATGAATTAATTTTATGATGTATTTCAGGAACACTGAAAGCAAAATTTTTTTGTGGTCACTGATGGAAGTTGAGAACCGGGCTCAAGAAGTTGGTCCCCTTTGCTGTATACTTTTATTATTATAATATATTATATGATAGTAAATAATAAATACACACACGTGTAGCGCCACGATATTTTCAACTTTGACGTTCCTCGTTTGATGTTTCTCTCTTGGTGACTATATCGCAACTAACAGGCAACTAGCAGTATTGCTTTCCCCAATTCTCTACCGACTCACAAAAACTCACACACACACATTCTTTCTGAAGGTCTCTCTCTCTCATCGTATCACTTCTCTCTACTGTGTTGATACTGTATACTGTGTGTAGATAATGTGCGACTATATATTTCAGCTTTCGCTAGTGGCGAACGAGTAATATAGCGTATGTATAAGTATAATATGTAAAATTCTACCAGTAAAGAGTAGTGGTAGAAAAGCCAAGGCTACATACATCATACCGCTATATAATAGTGATAGGTTGATGGAACCATCTTCTGGTTATTCTTTTTTCTTTTTCGTTTTGTTGTCTTCTAAGTCTCTGTCGTCTTTGCTCTTCTTCTCGATTCAATTCTCTCCCTATTCCACTGCATACTTTGTACAGTTTTCTACAATACATCATTTACTAAAAAGAGAATCCTACAAAAATTCTCAAGAAAAAAATATAGCAAACTACTTTTTGCATATTTTTAAAAATGTACTTTGTTGTCTGCTCCCTTTAAATCTCAAGCTAACTCTCCGGCTTCCAACTTTTAGTATAAGAGCTTGTAGCTTTGAAAACTGGCTATTTTTTTTTCGAAAACATAAAATGGACGATATTCATTGAAAATTGAAAATGCATAGGTATTATATTTAATAGGTAATATTATAAATATTTAAACTAAAAATCGACTGGAAGCTATTTAGACTATATAGTGAAAATTAAAAAGTCTTCTCAGAATTATACAAACCAATTATCATTTAAAGCTTCCATGTACGCACTAAATATTCTTACAATCAATTATTTTAGTTATATGTTATATTATATTTACAATCAGTCAAAAGTTGTAGATGTGTAGATACACAACACAATGTACAATATGCATGTACATATAAAAATCACAACATGACAACTATCAACAATTAACTAAAGATAAAAAAATTAAATAATCATTATTAGTGCTTTTACTGGCATCAAAGACTGTACGTTGTACGTCTAATGTGAACATGTAGTATAATATTATAATAATTGTACCTTAGATACAAAGATGGTCAATAATTTTTAGTAATCGACCATTTGCAGTGGTCCTAGAACTGGGTCCTTTTGGGATGATGTAGTCTTTTGTAGTAGAACATACTTGCGTATAAAATCGAGTCCCAGCATCCCTCTCTGTGTGTACGCCGTGCAAAAGTTTGAAGTAACTCCACTGCAATTTTGAAAAGTCAAAATTTTAGGAATCGTTTCAAAAGAGCTTTTGAGCCTGGAAGGTCAATCATCTAGGATTTTTCCAAAAGGACTTGAGGACATGTAAGGTCAGGATGTGTACTCTTACGAGGCACTGGCAGTTTGTGATCGAATGACGAATAGCAAGTATTCTAGTATCAAATGTTGACTAAGTAAAAAATGTCTGGTACTTCGAATTCAAAAGACAAACTACGTAAAATCAAAACGCTGGTGACAGAATTTAGCAGACTAAAGGTACATAAAATATAGCAAGAACTTGGACTTTAAAACGGTGCTATACTTGTTATTCTTCCTTTTCAATTGCTTATGGAAAAAAATTGTGAAAGTTTTACCATGAAATTCTAAAGTGCAGTAGAAAAGCAAATTCGAGCCCAATGTTGCTGCTTAAATTAAAAGTACAAATTCCCTGAATCTCGTCTTGTCCTTTTAGGTAGTAAACGACAATAAGGTGCAGTTTCTGGTGTTGACGGTTACAAATCCAGAAACCTTCAGAAGAAAGCAGTAGAATGCGGAAAGCGTACGGACTCTGATATTATGCTAAAACGTGAGGTAGACACTTTTTCAATTTTTTTCTGAGATTTGGAACAAGTTTTGTTTGTGGGACTTATACCACGCAAGTCCACAAATACTAGAGTTTTATACACAAAAGTATCACGGGAAATGAGAAACACCAGTTGGGAGCTGGAGCCAAAAAAGTTGTGAAAGAAAGTTTTCATTTTTGGACTCAAGTCACCAGTTGACATGTCATACTTTGTACACCTTGGTACCTTTGAATTCCAAATTGCGGATTCTTCTCACCACATTTACAACACTGCTTAGACTCTGTAGACTATTATCCATATCGAAATTTAAGGATATCTTTGAAGGGAGATAAACACTAAACTGGTGTTGAAATTCAAATCAGTTTTCGAGTCATTTTTGAACTTGTTGGACAAATTATTTTCTGTGCCGGGACTGAGGGCAGCTTGGATTTAAATTTTATATGGTACTGTGTTCTACTGAAGGGACCTACATAATACTTTAAGGACTCCGTTCTGGGACCACTGCAAATAGGCGATTACTAAAAATTATTGACCGTCTTTGTATAGTTAATAGATATAGCATGTACTTGAACATGTCAAGTTGGTGCTGATTAAACCATAATAATAATAAGCATCGACATGTAATTGTAATAAGTAATAATACGGCAGGTATTTACATGAAATGTTGATACTGCAAAAGAAATGACAAGATAAAAAAAGGTTGAACATACCATCTGGAGGGTGCATAGTTTAAAATTAAATGTACAATATTATGTATGGAATCTAAATTCTAATTTGAGACTCAACACAGCATAGAACATATTTATTTATTTATTTATAATTTATTGTTTTTTTAAATTCATTGCATAGCATTGTTTTACATTGAGAGACATGAATACGATGGTCAAGCCGTCGCATTCGAAAAAGACATATAGAGCAATATCTCATGTAGAACCAACCTCACTCAATGCAATGTCCAGTATATTTCATGTCTATTCTATTCATTATTGACTAAATTCGAAATTCAATGACACGATACAATATTTAGAGATCACAAATACTGTATGGAGACAAAGTAAGTTTTTGATCATGAAACGGTATGACTACTGCTAGAAACTCTATGTTTTCTGTATAAATCTGAAAAAAGTAAGTTATTTTGAAGTGAAATGCTTGTTGTAAATTAAAATGAGTTTCAGTATTGCCTATTGGTCAACATAAATACACACACTTAAGCTATTGGCTCTGTAATCTTCAACATTTATAAATGTAAGCGTATTTATAAACACATTTTTATAACCATTATCTTTTATCAATACTCGATAGATACTTGCATTACAGACACCCCTTACTTCATAAAGAGTACATCCAATAGAATATATCATGCGTGGATATAATATCATCATTATATCGTAGTTGGTAATGCAGCAATTGATCATTGGTGAACTCTGAGATTTTTCTGGTAAGCGCTTCTCCTGATTCATCAATACAATAATATCAAATATTTGTGGATGTTTATATGCACTAAATACTTGCAGAGAACACAGTACTCTGGGCCTGAAAAATGTAAAACGCTAACGTTTTTCAATATTCATGTGTGATACAGACGATATACATTTGTATGCTAAAATAAAAAAAAGTTTTAAATAAATATATTGTACAGTGATCACCACACATGAAAAGAGTGTACGAAAAATAATAAAAAGCAAGTGAGTCCAACAACAACAACAACAATACTGAGGATAATAACTCATACTAACGCTAATAGATAATGATTATATCCGACTTGTTAAACTTTTTTTCAAACACTTGATCAAAATAACTACATTTATTCAGATATTACTGGTTACTGGTTTAGAATCTATATTATAGTTTCAACACGTGCGAATTGCAAATATTACAAAAGTCTATGTGTCATGTATTACTAAATAAATATATGGGATGTGAAATGTAAGGGATTCTAACCATTTAACCATCTAACAGCTAATATGACAACCGGTGAACAGAACAAGTCAGAAAGAAAGAAAGACATACGCACACAAACAGAGAGGATCATAATGAATCATAGTAATGATAATATAGATGGGGAAGAGGAGACAGACGGAGGAAATTAATTAATTGAGGCCATATGCTTTGAGTGTCATATACCTACTGTATATATATCTCGTGTGTATGATAATGCACGGCATCTCTATACCTACATGTATACTGTATACATGTTCCATTATGTATAGTGTTCTACATTATACATTATACACTAGATCATAGATACTAGATGCCTTTGTGCAAATCATACGTTGAGTATTTACTATTTATTTAATTATCATGGAGAAGCAGAGAAACTTTCATTCATTAGACATTTGATATTGGCCACCATAATATTAATTTTCTAAAACAAAAAACAAGAGAAAGAAAAAACCGTTCATCATATAAAAATCAAACGACTTGATGTTAATCAATACAAAACTCTATCGATTTCGGTATACTCCAGATTGCAGAAGATGGACCATATTAAATACACGTACGTGCCGACCGCCTGCATGATGAATATTGCATTTAGTTGCAATATGATGTACATTTGGGATGCGATGCAATTCAGAACTAAATGATCAATGAATATTGATACAATCTGCCAAAATATAGATAGCTAACTTTTCATAACTACGCAAATGAGCAGTGACGACAATTACTACGACTATGAATACAAATATGACTTTTGGATGCTGTCTGTGCTTGTATGAACCATGTGCATTGTACATGTTTCGTATACAGTGTAGACTATAGACTGTCTGAACTGCAAATTGCAAATCACAAATCACCAATCGCCAATCCCAAATCTCTAATCGAGTGTAGAGAAAAGAGTCAAAACAAAACAAAAACACCAGTATCAAAGCTTACTTGCGTTTAGAGTAGGGAGCCTACAAATTACAGTCTACACTCTACACTTACTCGTTATACATAGTACATAACTGATACATAATATATATATAGAACATAGAACATAGTACACAGGCGTCAGTCAAAATGTGTTTGCACTGAGTGTATTACACACTTTGTAGTTCATTCTCTCACACACCACACACCATACGTATAATTTATATACGAGACACATAAGACATCTTCGCAATTCATAGAAATAAATAGCATTAGTAGACTTTGATATTATGTATTAAAAGTGTTGTGTATATTCTGTACTCTGTATTCAGTACAGTGTCTAGCTTATAGTTTGTAGCAACTATCATTTATAGATATATAATGTATAGACTATATACATATGTAGGCAGTAGGGACATGTAAACAAACGCACCTTATGTATGTTAATACATTAGATATTAGATACTTATAATTTCCAGCTCCACATACAAAGTCCATATTCTTCATATAAGCAGTGCAATGTTATTTGTTATTTGTTATGCATCAACAGAGTAAAAACTGGCTACACAAGAATAATAATATCAGTGGCAAAAACATACTACGCACATATTTATTTTGTTCAATGTATTATCGTTTATACCAGTAGGATTTAGTATTCTGTATTTTGTAGGTATAAATTTAAGTATGTACGAAATAAAATAATTCTTATATAAATGTGTATTCAAACTTCAAACTGACATGATGATACAATTCACATGCAGTGATGTAGTGTAGTATGTAGTATGAATGAAGAGGTAAACATTGGCTTATGTATGTACTATGTACTAGTATATACATGCAAAGTTTATAGGTGAAGAAATCGCAATAATATCATAATATTATATCAACTTCAGATATAATATAACCCTGTATAACGAAATATTTAGACGCTCTTACACATTATAGTTTATAGTACATCTATTCTGTCTACCGTCTAATATACACTGTACACTCTACACATGAATGTACAGTGTACAGTCGTGTGTGTATAATATTATTATTCTATACCACCTTGTATGTACATATTTGCAAATAGCTCATTCACCATTACAAAAATGCAAAAATTTTCCATATGATAAACAAACGTGATTGGCACAAAACTGCAAACCCGCACAAACTTATCACTTGCCATTTACAGACTATATAATGGATCATGTATCGTGTAATAGGTAAGCTTATTATGCTGAGTGCTATAAAATACATCTGTATGTTGGATGTATAATGTATACTGCACGGCGCGCTTTTACCTGTTCCCCATGCCCCATGCCATGTTTACAAACTCATATTGGTAGTCTCAGACCAATATGTAAAACTAGGTAAAATGTAAAGTTATGTAGGAAAAGTATTAAAATTTCTTTTGATGATGTTACACATGTATGCATAATATATAATGCATATTCCTTATTCCTCATACACAGAATAATTTCCTAATGCTAAAATCTAAAATGTAATGCATAATATATTCGGAAAATAATCGAAAATTCCATATCATTGTGTGTATGATAGGTGCACATCTTTTCGTGTGTAGTAGGTATGAATACTACAAATGCATGTTAGTGTGTAACATGTTTCCATACTATTACATTAATCTATAGTCTAGTACTTAATATGCTTACATCTTACGTATATAATATATATATACATAATACATATGCATGCACAGAAATCACATCCTAACAATCCATAATAATTAACAATGTAGCTAAATACGAGCTTGGCAGGTTTCCCCCCTATTTATTATGTTTCCCCAATTCTTTTTTCCACTAGCAGTAATTGATTTCCCCCAGACATTTTAAAAGGTAACAAGGATTAGGATTCACAAAGGAAAAAAGAATTATGATACAAAAAGCTATTGTACTAATTGTCTTAGATTTACTTTAGTAGGTGTACGACATACAAAGTTAGTAAACTACAGCTCGGCCATATGATTGACGATATGAAAATTTCAAGTCGTATTCTATAGTTCCAGTGACCTCATGAAAATATAACTTATAGCTAATTCAACAATTTAAGCAAAAAAATAAATTTAAAATTCAATACATGTGTATAGAATCTATAGATAGTAAATACTAGATACATGTTGACTCTGGCCAAAAAAAAATGAATTCATGGGGGGTACATTTTTTTAAATGTCTACAATTCAGAAATTTACAGAAAAATCACATGGAATATGAAAGATATAATCATTACATTACAACTAATCGTAAAATATTAAACTATTTGAAATAAATGCATAATATTGTAAATTGTAAATAAAGTTGATATAAGATGGGAATATTATACTTTATACTTACACGATTGTTTATAAAAAAAACTATATAAAAAAATCCTCAGATTTAACAGTAGACACGAGCGAAATAAAAATTGCGAATAGCTATAATGTCAGAATTTTCTTTTTACTCTGTGCGTTGTAGACTCGATTCTCAATTCTTGTAAATTTATGATGTTTAAAAATCCAGTTGACATTGACATTGGCCAATGTTTTTCCTTGTCATGTTCATTATAAGATTTGAAGAGAAGCGTAGGAAACTCATAAGCTTAGTGCACAAATGTACATATTTGTATGTGCAATGTACACACTACACACAACATATTATGCATATCTTAACTCTTACGAGTACACGTACTTTTTTCAGCAGGTGAAGTGTAGTGGAGTGATGATATGAATGAAATGATGTACAAAAGTCATACATTGATTGTACACTGTACACATATACTTGGTATGATCATAATAACATAACTTAAATACAACATAATACTCTTCATATTCTTCAACATGTTGTATACAGTCACAAAAGTGTCGAGCAAAGGGCATTAGACTAATGTACTTACATTTGTATACATACACACAACATAATAAATTGTGTAATTTTACATTTTACGATATGTAAGATGTAAGACGCAAGTACTTTGCTTCATTTCATTTTATCCTCCCAATTCGCTCACCAAATAATTATTATAATCACACTTTTTTACATGCATACTACATGCATCATGTTATATAATGTGTGTGTAGTGTGTACTTTTTTTCAGACTCGTCTCATACTCATTCTCCTCTTTTTTCAAAGTCTAAAAACGAGATTATGTATTCATATTCATGGTCAAGTCCAAATGATGTGATATTCCATAATATGATAGAGTTGAAGTTGGAAGATCATATGTCAGCCTATGTTTTTTTTTTTGAATTTTTATAATCATTAAAACAAAAACGAGAAGGTAAAAAGGCAATATACATATTCCTAAAAAATTTAGCATTGAACTTTGAAACCTAATGTACTGATACCTACCGCCTGCAGGTTATAGGTACAAGAAAAAAAACATCCACTAAATTTTCCTCTAGATCTCCAAAGAATCCAGAGAAAGAAATCAATGGAACCACTTTTCTCGCTCCTCGATTCAATTCAACTCAAAGCAAATTCTAAATTCTACATTTTGTACAGAATGGGTCCGAATTCCGAATAAACTGTAAAGTAAGACAGTGGTAGAGAAAAGTGAGATTTTTCACTCCTGACAGTTGCCAGACTCCAGACTCAGGTTCAGTTCCACAGGTTAACACTTAAGATTATTACGAACTGTACATACTAAGTATATAAATAGTAGAATATACACGTTGAAAGATGAATTTCCACTCTCTTGTCTCCCCAAATAAATTTTATAGACTAGATAAATGCCTTCACATCAAATCAGACACTGACTTTAGAATTTAGATTTCAGTTTTCTACCGTCCATTACTTATCTAACCTAGTGTAGATAGTCCGTATGAAACATGAGACGGAATGAAAAGTAGCTTGTAATTTTATTTCTAGTCAAAGTAAAGGACTATTATGCATTATGCATGTTGAAATGTCTATAGGGTCAAGCTTTAACTTTGCTAAAGATATAATATATTATACTACAAATCAATTCCTTATTGTACTTGACAATGATCAAATATCCTAGTGGTTGAACTTTAAAAGACAAAGGAAATACATTCAATGCATATTTAGTCTCATTTTTATCACTGTTGATAACTACTACTAATTACTAATAACGCTCTCTCTACTCTCTACCCTTGATAAATACTCAGGCACACATATATGCATTTTTTATATGAAGTGCAGAAGCAAAATATATAGATGAATCTTTTACGTGTTATATTATGATTTAAAGCTTACAAAAGTGAAATAAAAAAACAGGTAGGTATACAAATAAGACAGAACGAGATTTTCAGTTTTCAAAATAAATGACGTTGCATTTTTGATACTTGAATTTAATTTAATGATTAATCAATCATTCTCCCCAATATATAATATAATCTTACAACTCTCATAATTTACTTTTGGTTTTTAGTTGTTAGATTTTACTTTTAAAAAATAAAGTCATAATTTGCTACAATAAAATATATAATAATTAACAATAATTAATAACAAATAACAACAATAACATTATAATTATACTAATATGACAACGTTTTTTGTCCGACTGAATTAATCACTTTGAAATGTGAAATATTGTACCCACTGTATAACCTATTATTGTACATTGTAAAATAACTTCGGTGTTGGGAGTATGGGAATTCCTTTGAATTTACATGGCATTCCTTAAATATTTTTGAAGAATGTCATGTAAATTCAAAGGAATTCCCATACTCCCAACACCGAAGTTATTTTACAATGTACAATACAGTACTTAAATAGCAGCATCACTATTCGTTTTTCATTCCTTTTGTCATTTGTGTATATTTTAAAAATGAGAAAAAATATACGTCAAGAAATATAAGTAAGTTTATAGTTAATAGTTTATGAATAACAATAATTATAATAGTTTTGTATATAACCACGTTTATAATCCATTTTGTAGTTTTTGTAAAATTAAGAATGAGATGAAGCAAAATAAAATCATAACATGTATAATATTATTCTTTGTATGGTTACATAAAAGGCATCATACATCATATACTACAGTTCTACCTACACTTTGTTTTTTTAACAATAATCATAAATTTCTTAGCACTGATGTGTATTATGTAGTTTAGTATTATATTATGTATATATTGCCATTAGTTGATAATGATGATATCGATATAATATTTCTATTTTCTATGTATATATATTTTGGTTTGTTTATACATACGCGTTTTTCATATGGTCGTTATAAGATGATGCGATAGCGAAAAAATGTTATTTATAAAAAAAAACTTTAACAGAGTTACCATTCAATTGAAGGATTGACGACGATCTTCTTTCATTCGATAAACCTTGTTCATTTTCATTCAAAATTCAATAAATATTTAACGAGGGAGGGCGGTAATGGCAATTTGGAACAGACGACTCCAGGCCTTCGACCCAGACGTTTATAGATAACAACGCGAGCTTGTTGTTGTAAAGTTCTCGGTGAAGAGAGAATGGTTTTTAGAGTGGTACATAACAAAGTTCTCGCTGGAACATGAACTGACGATGTATGTAACAGCTGTGAAAAGTAATACAATACGATTCAAAATACAGTCTTAAAATCATAAATCGCGAGAATTTGATCAAAATCCCTATCATAATAATTATTATACATATTATAGTCATTGTTTTAACTTTTACAATGAGCTCAGACAAAATATTTTCAGACTATTCCATTTTAATTATTTTAGCACACTGTACCACGCAATTCTTAATACTAATAGTCAATAATCGATGGAAAACTAGGAAAAAATTAAATAATAGTTCCGTATTGCAACTACGTGAAACAGTAGTTTTTTAAAAATAGCTTAACGTCTTTTTTTATACGTATTTCAACTGAATAAAAATGTACAACTACACCGGAAAATAGAAAAAAATGTTACCTGAAGCGTTTTATATAAATCCGAGTGGTCCATACACATGGCATAAAGGTGAATTATACGGGCGAATCGTTTATGAGGATCTAAGAGTAAATTTTCTTTCCTACATAACCAATTCACGTAGTAATAAAGAACCTTTAAAACCACAAACAAAAAACAATGCACATAATATTTAATAACTTGATACACCATTTCAAATTTTGTACTCCATATGGTTTCTTTTAATTGAAATCTACATTAATTGTGGGTTGTGTTCTTACTTTGTTTGAAGATTTTTTGAGAAAAAAACTGGATTGTGAGTGACAAATCATAGGTTCAGTCACGGCAATATTAACATTAGGATTTGCACCATATTGGATTAGAGTAAGAGTAAGATCATAAACATAGTCCAAGTCTTCCGGAGCTCTTGTACTTAGCACCATTTCTAATAGACTTAATAAAATATGTTGAGTTCGACTGCCTGTCAAATATAAGAAAGACGCAAAACAAATTAGAATAGGAATAGAAAAGACCACTGTTCTATTCTATACATAGAAGGACAAAAATTACATCTTTGATAACTACTTACTGAATTTAACGTTTGGTTCAAGACCATGTTGTAAAAGAACAACTAGAAGTTGACGAATAAATGCAAAACTGGAATCTTTTTCATCACACTGAGTAAGTTGCCTGTAGAATGCAAGAAATAGGTTTTTCAAATGACAAAAATAAAAGTGGACATCATGCATGCATATAGGTTATAGATTACAGAATATATTGTTAGAAATATTACATGTATTCTCCAGCAGCGAACATCAACACGTGTAAAGGCGTTAGATTTGATCTAGTTGAACAGTTTGGGTTTGCACCATGTAATAGCAAAGTCCTTACACAGTTTAGGTAGAAGACCTGTTTTACAAAAACAAAGAATATAACATGAAATTCATGACATTCTCCATATCTGAATAATAGTACATGCTCGTTATATATATAGTTACATTATTACGCATTAAGTAGTGTTATATATTATGACACCATAAACAAAGACACATACTGTCATTGCAGAATTATTTACCCATGGGCAACTATTCAAATATTGGTATGTACATAATGCTTAAGTAAATAGGATGGGCAACTATTGAAAGCTGGGTAATTATTCGCGCAATGACGGTACACTATATACAACCTACAATCAAAGCAAGAAATGCACGGCTTTAAGGTACAAATATGATTAAGAAAGAAGAAATAAAGATGTAGAATTTAGAGGTGTTGAGAGCACAAAGTAGAAATGGAGAAATATGTAGAGAATAGAAAATAGAGCGACAGATAATTCAGAGAGAATGAAAGAATGTTGTTATTTCTAGTTTGTAATCTCACCGTAATAAATGAAACTTGAATTTGGGATTGCTGTCTATCTTGAATGAGTCTGGAGAGTCTTTTGGCTCGTTCTACAGTTGGTATGTGTTCACTGTCCCGACGAGCTATGGGAATTCCATCCTCCATGTAGTAATCATCATCATCAGCATGATGATCATGCTTGGGATGATGAGCCGGATCAAAATGACCACTAGATCGACTAGCGGTATCAGGACTACTGCTGTTGTTACTACGTCCATGTTGTTCCACTCCAGCTTCAACTCCAGTAGAAGCTGCAGTATTCGTTCCAGTCAATTCTCTACCTCTATTTCTATTTCTATTCTGGAGTGATGGTGATTGTGCTGAGAAATTGAGACCCAGTTTTGAAATTTCCGCTTCGGATAGACTCCCAAAAATAAGAGGATTACTATTGGGTACACCATTTTTACGCATGGGGTAAACAGCGCCATGCATTTGAATTTGTCTCCCGGGATTTTCATCCCTCTCTCCTTTCTGCTTATGTCTCTTTCTGTGATGATTATGACAATGATGATTTTTATTAGAGCGACTGTGACTGTGACTGTGTGTGTGGTCTGGTGCAGCATGCTGATGTTTGCTTTCCTGTTTACTACTACTGGGTCCTGGAATTGGACTTGGATTTGGATTTGGACTTGGTTTTAGATTTGGTTGTAGAGTTTTACTTTTACTGTTATTTTGATTTTGATTTTGATTTCGTCCTTTACTACTTTCTCCTGCAAATCGTCTCCCATGTCTCCGACTTGCATGTCTTGCAGGACCCGCACAGGTATTTTGTTCTTGTTTTTGTAGCTGCTGTTGGAGTTGAAGAGAAGGAAGGGATGCGGAGAGCTCATTGGAAGAACATCCAAGATGTTTGAATAGTCGGTGAATTCCTCCAAATGGAGTTGGACTGGCTGAATTATTCCGAATGCTACTCAACAGATTCACACCACAACAACTTGAGGAATTTGCCATTTTAACTTCAAATCCAGCCTTTTCTCCAGAATCGATTCGGAAGGATGATGAGTCTGACAGAGAATGGGAATGGGAAATCACTTCCTCGTCTGATGATCCTGATATTGATCGTGATGGTGATGGTGAGGAAGAACGAGAAGCTGAAGTCGAAGCGGAAGAGCATGAAGAACGAGAACGAGAACAAGAGCGGGATAACGATGACTGTGATTGTGATTTTGATCGTGAATGACTTTGAGTTTGCATCGTGGATTGTGAAGGATTGACAGATACGTAAGAGTTGACGGAAACCGAGTCGGGTGTAGAGATGAGGAAACCATTCACATTGTCAACACCAATAACACCTACAGTTCGACTCAAATTTCCAGCTCCAGTTCCAGTTCCAACTCCACTTGATCCATGTGTATTCAGTTTTTCTCCAAAATGATCCAATTTACCGCGAGTACTGGTGCTTGGTCCATCCATTTCTGTTCCCATTCCCATTCCCATTCTCTTTGTCATTGTGGGAGTTGATGCTGATACGGACGCGTATGATGCGGATGGTGAGTCAGCACGAGGACTAACGGGAGAATACACATTTAGTTTTGAAATGGAAATGGTTCTATCTTCAAATCCTAACGAGTCTGTAAAAAAGGAGATGGGACATGAAGCTTCTGCTGATAAAGGACGTCTATTTCCTCCTTTAGTGACGATCGGCTCCAGTGGAAACAGTTGTCCAGGAGTGGGAGAACAACCAAATTTCATGACATTCATTAGGTCACCAAAACTACCCGACGTCACTTTGGTCGGGACACACTGAGTGGATCTAGTGAGACTAATATTGGAACCGCTAACACTCCCTCCTCCACCACCCATTGTCATTGTTCGTTCCCCACCGCCGGCTCCACTAGCATAAGGATAGTTATGCATCCGATTAATTCTGGGGAGTGAATGAACTCCAATATTTTCTTGAATTCCAAATAAATTCCCTCTATTTTTATTATGCGGAATATTAACTCCAATCCCAGCACCACTATTATTAGCATCACCACCACCCCTCTCCTGCCTCTGCAATCCAGCGGAGGAAGACGGAGAAATTGCAACGAGTCGATCAATATCATCAGGTAAGCTACTTGATCGACGACGGATTAAACTACCTCTCCCACTACTTCGTTTCTGCAGCCTATGAGGACCATAAGGATCACCAGATGATGATGGAGTCATATTCGTATTTGTATTCATTGACGTCTGAGGACGAATTGAGGATGATGAGGATGGATAGTCATTTTCACTCTTTCCATCTCCGAGCTTTTGGTTTCGTTTTGGTTTCATATTGAATATTGCAAGGTGAAGGAACGAGTCATCTTTTCCACATTGCTCCAATAATGACATGGATTTGACAGGGAATAACGTCGCTTTGAGTGGAAAGAGTAGTCCATATCCGAGGCGGTAGTACTCTGATACTTCTTCCTCATCTCCACTGGCACTCACACCGCCAGCCTTATTATTATCACCACCCGATTCCATAATAATTTCCTCCCTTTTTTATACCTCAAAAAAGATGATACTCTTTATCCAAACTCCTTATCGGATAAAAAAGACTGGAGGAAGAAAAAAAACGGGAAAACGGAGGTTTTCCACTTTTCCGTGTCAATTTCAGACAGAACCTGTCACAACGTTTGTATGAATGTCACAGTGGAAAATCAAAATCCTATTGTATCATGTAACAATCTTCTCTTTTCAAATCACGTTTCTTTCCGATTTCTCCTCATTCCGATTTTCTTGTATTTTCCATTTTATGTTCTACAATGATTTTGATTTTGTAACTTGGTTATTGTGAATAAATGCTATTGTAATATTCATATTTCATTCTGCACTACTAAAATCACTACACTTTGCATAATATTTGTGTTGAGTATTTTAAATTGATTTTCCACAACTAATTTTCTGGTAAACTACAACAGAACAAAATTCAAATGCAAAACATGCACAATGCACAATGCACATTCATGTGTATTTTTTCATTCATTTCATTTTTTTACACTTAAAACAGATGCACAACTGTATTCCAATTTAAAACTTGCAAATTTCAACTCCAAATGATCATAATATTATATGAATGTGCATAGTTTTTGCAGACAAATTGAAATCTTTGGTTTTGGTTTGAAAAAAAATAATAAAAAACAATAATTTTATTTAAGAGATAAACTTCACTGCACAAATAAAAGGTGGGTTGTGTAATTATTATAGTTTTTGGTTTTGCTGTCACAATAATAATAATGGATTTCACATTTAAAATTGAGGGTTATAATTTTGTTTTTGCTAAAAAAGTAGGTCAATTATATTACATTATCCAGTATCCAGGTATTAAAACAAAGGAAAACAAAAGAGAGGTGTCATGTCCATGTCTTTAACAGTTTTAATAGTATTTAGCATTTGTATTTGTATTTTTGGGAGGAATAAAATGAAACAGCCGTTGTATGTTGTGTATTGTGTGTGTAGTTAGTATTTACAATTTATTATTTACTATTAAAAACCAGTTGAATACATATCCACAATCCACGTTATTAATTTGAAGGCGACTGGTGACTGTTGACTAGTAACTGGTAACTGGTAACTGGTGAAATAATGTCGAATGCCATTTACCGTGCTCCTGGTGAGTGACAAGGACAGTAATTATAAATAATTGGCAACATTGAATCTACTACCTATTCTTCTTTTTCACGCTATACATTTGCGATGCTACTTAAAATCCACAATGTAATTTATATACGGGTTATTGAGAAATGGTAAATGGCGAATCGTGTAAATATCTGTAGAGCGTAAAATCTATCGAATCCATCTAAAAAACTGGGGTATTAAATTTATGTGGAAATGTTTTGTATGTTATGAAATTACCACTTTGTAAATTCAAAGTTGGCACTGCAAATTGCAAATACACATATTATACTCAGACATAATGTAGTCCACAATAGTCAGTAGTCAGTCAACCAGTGAATTACTAATAACACGGTGACAAAACCGCACTCTACCATCTACCAACTAGTTTTAGTTTTTAGTTTTACATTATTTTCTACAACTTCCCCCTCATTCCCAACAGATACAAGTATGTAATATTTATTATGTTCATAATATGTAGAGTGTAGAGTGTAGAGTGTAGAATGTAGACTGTAGAAGGCGGATTGCAGAAATACACACATGTACACATCAATTTTTAAAACCACAAAATAATTCCCACATGTTCCTTCGTTTCACATTTGTTCGTAGTTGCTAGTTCGTAGGACCTACAACCTACATCCTCCATGTTTATATTTATACTTGGTTCTCCAGTTCAATTTCCCTCATATCTCATGTGTTGTGTCATACACTGTATACAGTACAGCGTACACAATGAATGAGTTTAGATAAAATGAAAGGAAAGCACAACACAGCACAACACTGCTGCTTACATAGTTCAACACAACACAATTGCAGTCTTGTCCGCCTGTCTCATTTGCAGATAGATACTGTACAAATAATGCAGCAGTTTTGTTTATTCAGTTTGCTACCGAGTCTATACGAATATACGAATATACGTATGTCTGTAGACTAACTAACTGGAAAAATAGACCAAAATTTCATCACTTGCCTCCCAGCAATTCACTAGAATCCAGAATATAGAAATTGTAAACTGGAAACTGTACACTGGAAACTGGAGAGTAGAAACTACAAAAGATGGAAAATGGAAACACTTTTGTCTGCTTGTAAACTTTTGTCTTGTGTCTTGTGCTCTGTCCTTTTTCATATGTCGTCTGTATTTATTCATTTAAAATGGGAAAGGAAATAAATAGATATAAATGCATGCACAAACACAAACACGGGCACACTCAACACCCAACACTCACACCATATGAACAAGTAATACTTTTAATCTGTATGTGCATAAATAAATGACATGGATATCACTGTACACTGTACGGCTTATGTATTTTGTACAGTCCTTTCTCAACCAGCCGCAATAAATATAAAATGAATCCTTGTTTGTATTAGATATTAGATGTCCAATGGACAACTCTAGATTCTAGATATGTGTTTTATCCCGTCAATCCTTTGTGACAAGGATGGCTAATACAAAACGAATAATGAATAATACATTATTAAAAAACTACTATCGATTCCGTCACCACTGTCCATCCTCCAATCTACGCTTTTCACTGTCACAAATGAGTACATGATAACACGTGCAATGTATATTTATTGAACATGGTGTAATTTAAAGAAATATTACTAAATACAATGTACAATGTACAAGGGTTCCAATTGTTTTTTCCACATACATAGATTATAGATTTTAATAAATCCAAGTTATTATTAAATATGTGTAGATTTCAAGTTCTAGATTCTAGATTCTAGAGTGTACGTTATATTCTTTTGCTATCTCTTTGTTTGAGCTTATTCTTGTTGGTCGTTATTTATTTATGCATGCACATTTTATTTTGTTATGATATCACTTGAATCTTGAAGCTCGAAGCTCGAAGTTTGACGCTTGAATCTTTGAATCCTTTTGTTTGTTCTTTGCTTATGTAAATCCAACTCGAATTCTCATTATACAAAATGAGAATTCTTCTTATCTTTTGTCGTTTAGCTCACAGGAGGGAAAAAATTAAATATCAAATATACAAAAAAACTATACAACAAGCAGACCAAATCAGACCAGGTCTCACACGAAGAACAGATACAGATAAACAACAAGTTTTTTTCCTTTACAAAAATAAATGTAGTTTTTTTGTGTGTGCAAAATCAGAATCAGCATCACAATAAGAATCCCAATCTGTGCTTGTGATTGTCAAGTGGAAACTGTCATAATTTTTTCTGGAGCCGAAGGTTTTTATTAGGAGGACGACCTGAAAGAATCCCTCCATTTAGTGTGGTGATCCTGCCGGGATTTACGAGGTCACTTCCCAGGGAGCTTTCCCTACAACTACGAATTCCACTCAGACACAACAACAAATACTTTCATAATCTTCAAACCTATCTACAATCTACAATACACAGTATACAATATACAATCTCTTCCATACAACACGGAGCATAAAGAGACAAGATACACATTGAGCATAGTACGTGTGTCACATAGAAAATACAAAACAAAAGACTCTTCACTCTTCATCCTGCAGTGTGAAGAATAAAGAATAAAAGAAAGAGACATCGTAGCTTTTCCCATATTTGCAACCTCGATTTCCATTCGCATTTGACAATGCAAAAGTAAGAATATGTAGACACTAGACACTAGACACTAGGCTGACTAAACACATGTTCAATGTTCACATTCGGGCTCCATTAAATCCCATGTATTTTCTACTGTTTAATAATGTAATATAATATGATATAATAACATGCCCTCTTTCTCCTATTGTTTTCGGTTCATATAATATAACAATAATAATATAATATGATATAAATATGTGTAGCAAGTGTATAAAGTATATCAAGTAGAAACTATAGGCTTCATTACAAATATTACAATGGAGAAGCAGCTACTTAATTTTATTATCATCATCTATGTGGCTGTCCACAAAAAACATGTACTTTCCAGTTTGTACAAACTTTATATCTAGCATAAAAAAATATGGCACAGTACTGTTTACTTATGTACGGAACTGATAAAAAAGTGACTGCACCGAAAAAGTGTCTATTGTCTAGTGCCTCGAGTCTAGAGTCTGGAGTCTAGAATTCAGAATTCTAAAGTGATGTAGAAAAATATCACTTTTTTCATAACATTTCACTATGATACTTTTACTACCCCAATTATGAACGTCTCTTTTTTTAAAAAAAAAATAGAAAACAGACTTTTACTCTCCATGCAAAACTCTACATTGTACGGTTTTAGGTTTCAGCCTATTTAATCAATACTCAATACATACTTTAGTATGTTTGGATGTGATACAAAATACAAAATGGAAGTGTTTGGAGAAGTGGATTGCTTTGTACAAAATGTATTGCAAGTTGTAAGTTGTAAATTGTGAGATCCGGGTACCAGCAGAAGGAATATTGAGTAGTAACTTGAAACGATTATTCACTTGCTTGAATTTTTAGTGTACGTTAAGCATTTTTGTTTACGTATTACATTAACGATACACGATACATGATACGTACTTATATACTATAATATACTCTACATTTATTACTGCAAACTGCTGAACTGGGAACTGGGAACTTGGAAACTTGCAGAATGATAATCGTTCTCGTTCCACAAAAGCATTTCCATGCATACTAAAAAATATAAATGAAGAGCCCGCTATTTTATATATAAAGAGAATTTAAATTGAAGAAAGCGCAGCTGCTGTTTAAAAAAATTAATGTGGTAATTACAAACTACAGCATTTTCTATGTATGTTCAATGTTCGTCTATCTTTTGTAGTTGGTAAAACTACTATTTTTGATAGAGTATTTAAACGTTAGAACTTGGAATAGGACAGCGCTTGTATTTACCCACAATGTACAGAGTACAGAGTAAAGAGGTAGTAGATAAATAAGTTAGTAAAGAATGCTTAATGTTGGTCATTGGCCAACTTTTGTTTTTTTTGCATTCTTTCCTCTTGTCCACTTATTGGTTTTATATGTTTGTATCTGTGTATGTTTATGTATGTATTTAGCATTTAGTATTTGGTATTTAGAATCTAGAACCTAGAATCTAGAATGTCAAATGTAGAGCAAAATTCTCTCAGCCGTACATAATTTGTAGATGCATATTGCTTTGACTGTGCTACAGTATGGAGTATAAATGTATGGTCAACTTGACATAAACACATTCAAAATATACAAATGGAATGCAAAGTGTAGAGAGTAGAGTGCAGAATGCAGAGTTTACGATGTAGAGTGAAGAGAGAAGAAAGTTGGGACGGAAAGCATGGAGATATTTTAGCCTTGTTTTCCGTAATATTGCCAGTGGGATTCGATACGGAACAGATGGAATGTCTCATTTAGGTTAGAAAACCCGTGGAGGCAATCTTGATGGAAAACAAAATTAATCACGGTTCCCTGTTGCTTCGACTTCTACTTGGACTCTACTTCTGCTCCTGCCTCTACTTACTACATGTTCAGTGTTCACTGTTCACGTAGACGTAGACTTTCATTTTACTATTATGACTACTCCGTTTCCTCTCTCCACTCTTTCCTTTTACATCCTGTACAGTTTCTATTTTTTTTATTTCTCAGACTATTACTTTTAATATCCTTTCACCGAGTTGTTCTTTTCCTTGCTCCTGGTTCTGCCCTCCAACCCTACAGACTACAGACTACAGAAGGAAGCTACAAAAACACAGAAATACAGAGATGACTGTATCAAAGTCCAACTGTGACTGTGGCTCTGGTTATGTAAACCATGTTAAATGTTAAGAATAAGGGAAAAAAGTCAATCAGCAAAAAACAAAGTCGTACTTGAACTGTACTTTTCGCTTCTTTCTATTGTTTTGTGAATTTATACTAGAATCTAGAATCTAGAAAAAAGGGTTTGTAGGCATAGAAAAAAATGGCCAAAAGCGTTGTTGAGGTTGAAAATCATAGTAGTTTAATCATTTAGTCAAAAAGTGTAAGTAAGGAATTTCAAATAATTTCAATTAATTACAAAGAAAAAGGAATCCTTTGCATTGGATACTCGATACGGGGCCGCCATCTTCAAGACACAAGGAGCACTACTAAATCAGAGAATGGAGAATAGAGAAGAGAAAGAGGATGACTCTAGACTCTAGAGTCTAGACTCTAGGACTCTGGCGGAAGACAAAGTGGAACAACATGCAATATACCGTAAGGATGCATGTCCATGTCGAGAGTCGAGAGGTATTGTGTCAAGTCTTGTATAAGTAAACAGTATACGAATTGTACATGCAAGAGTGAGCTCAACGAATCCTTAATCAAATATTTTACATGAGAAAGGAAAAGAAAAAAAGAAAAGAAAAAGGATTCCTAGCACAAAAAAAGTGATTGAGTTTTCCTCAACATTATTCGCATATTTGAAATTCTACAGTTGTAGATTTCTAGAATTCTACGACTAGATTCTAGATACGAGATATCTACAATCTACAAGTTTGTGGTTCCGCTCGGCTGGATATCTCGATCAAGGATCAAGGATCACATCAAATGTGGAATGTAAAGATGAGCTTTTTTCACTCATGTCCAAAAAAATGCAAATTCTACAATAGATTCTAGTTATTGTTTTTTCCACAATGTTGCAAAATTCCTAGTGTATGGACCATGAATCATGATACAGTACAGATTACAGACCACAGACTACAAATTATTGGTATTTCAATGCTATTCCAAAGGAGTCATTGAAAATTTTCCAATGCAATTTCTAATTATAATTTAATTTATTAAAATTCTGACGCTAATTCCATTGAGAAATTGAGAAATTGCGAACTTGGTATTATTTAGCACTAGGCCAAAAATAGTTAGTTAATGGACATCTGTATACAAATACGTGTACAATTACATGACACATGTAAGTTTCATGCTCCATGCTCCTTTTTAGTTAAAAGTAGGGTAAATGTGTCTTGCATTTGTAAAAAGTAAAAAGCTCCAGTAAAAGACTAATATAGAATGTAAATAGTATATATAGCTTTCATCACGTCTGCAGCATCCTCTCTGTAACTATACGTATATAAATTTACTGCAGACTGCACACCCATTTTCTAAATATTTAGACTATGAATCTCAAGTCTTGAGTCGAAAAATAAATCAATATTGTACAATGTACAAGATACCAGACACTCGATCCTCGATACATTATAAGTTTTAATGTCTGGTGTCCGGTCTAGGTTTCATAAGAGGAAATGACTTAAATTGTTAAATAAAGTTTGAGGTTTCCAATTTCCCTATGCTATGGTGTTTTGAGTATTGAGTATTGAGCATTGAGCATTGAGTGCAAAGTGTAGAGTGTAGACTGTAAACTGCAGAGTATAGAACACTCCTTTGTTTCACATTACAAAGTTAGTGTACAATTGTTTTGAACCTGGAACATGGGAGAAGACATTAGACGGCAGACGAAAGACTAAAGTAGAAAGACCAAGTCTCAATTAAATCGTCTGTCAATTGTCAATGCCGCCTAATTTAATTCCACAATTGAATTTTATGTCAAGTCGTCACTAGTTGATTTTGACTTTGGCTTTGACTTTTCCCTGTCTCTTTAGTTTGTCTTTTCGTCTTCGTCTTCCTCGTCGATTCAGCTCAACCGCAACTCACAGCTCACAACTCAAAACTCAACATTGAACATCTCAAAGGAAACGGAAGAGGATGAATGGTAGTTAGTTCCTAGTAGACAGTAGAAAGTAGAAAGTAGACGCGTATAATTTATATGTGTGTAGTGTGTAATGTGTATGAAAGAAACGCACGTCAGCAACATTGAATAGAATGACACATCTAAAATTACATATCTACCTTCCTTCTCCTACAACCTACAACCTACAAAAATCCAAGCATCTCAAGAATCAAGAACCCACCAAAAGTCGACGAGAATGAAAAGGAGAAGAAAGTGACGACGTGTGTGTTATGTGTAGAGAATGGAGGATTGAAAAGTTTCGATGGAAACAAGACAAGATTCTTGTTTACCAATATTGAATTTTGACTTTCAAGATCTTGTCTTGAAGTTCTTGGTTTTTTTCATTGCATTTCATTGTGAAATGAACAGGAGAAATAACGCAGCCGATTATCAAATTTTTTTAGCAGGTCGTGTGTATTTTAGAAAACCATAAAAATAAAAATAAAATAAATAAAATATGAAATTTCTTGAAAAAACTCTTGACATCAAGATTCTCTTGTTTTGTTTTTTCTTGAAATGCAAGAGCTCGTTACCATCGAAATTCCATTCTCTAAATATAATTATATTATAATTCATTTAACTCCTTTTTGATATTGGCCAATAATACTATAAGATTTTTTAATTATTTCGTTAATGCGTCTACTTCTTGCCTATTCCTTCTCTTAAATGTACTTCTTGCTTGTTTTTCGCTTTTAGTATTACAAATAATGGTAATTTACAATGAAAAAGACTTAATGTGGAGCTTTAGAGAAAAACAAGATTAATATTAAATATTACTAATGTAATTCTCTTTGTGATTTCTTTACCACTAAATTCTTCTCACCAAATTATACCCAAATAGTCGTATACGACTATTTGGGTATAATTTGAAAAATTGTTTTTTATGAATCTTTCATAATATAGTATTATTATTCAACTTACTCTGTACACATTGACCAGTGCAAAAGGATCAGAAAACGTATTTTGAGACCAATATAATTTTGAAAGATATGCATTCAAACGGCGATGATATGGATATGAAAATGGAGACTTTGTGCTCAAACCTGCTGCAATAATGATTGTTTCTTCAAGCACACCAAAAATATGTCCCACTGTAAAGTAAAACAATAAAAGAACATGAAATTCCGGGACCAATTGGCTCTGACATAAATATATGGGATACAAAAATCTTTTGTCTAAAATAAAAAACAGTGTACTTTAAATATTTCATTTAAAATTGATTTCATTACTTGCAATGAGACGTCCAAAACGCATATCAATCGGTAGCTTTGACATTATTTTGCCCAAATACGTTAAACTCCCGTCAAATTCATCATATGTTTCATCAATCTTTTTTATACTGAGTGCACCAACTTCCTTCAAATTTGCTACTGCCCTTCTTATACCAGATTTTTTAGGAGGATCGATAGCCAATGCGAGTAAGCCGGTAGGAGAACTACAAATTGTTTCCCAAACAGAGAGAGTGCAAATGTAAGAAAATGTATACATATACATAATTAGAAAGTAAAGCAAAAAACAAAACCCATTTTATTTCAGCTACCCCATGTCAAGCATCTTTGCATGAAGAACAACACTCTCCAAACTAGATTTGGCCATCTCGGGGGGTGCTTCTTGAACAAAACTTTCCTGTAATTTTTTCCAAAAAGTAAGACATATTTTACTAACATTTTAATTGAACATTGTTGCATACGTCAACAAATATAAATAAAAGTTATAAACAAAGTGAGTTTGTACGAAGAAGAATTGTAATGAAAAATTAAAATGTATAATATTATATTATGCAAGAAAAAACATACATAAAACTTTTTTGAGACCATCCTATAACAATAACCAGCTGAAACACAAAAAAACTTTTAGATATAATATATATATATTATATATGTATAATTAGTCTTAACAGTATTTAAAATATAAAATTTGTATTCAACGGTTCTGTTCAATATAAACCGGAGTGAGATTGAATCAATATTTAAATACATAATATTATGATTAAGTGAATAAAATAGGAATTATTATTATACCTGAAACACGTCCGCAACGACCTTTTCTTTGTATACACTGATTTTTGGATGCCCACTCCATCCTGAAAATTAGATTATATATTTTATATTGTACAGCATAATGCATAATATATTATGCGTTTGTAACTTTCATACATGAAGAATGTTCGGGTCTGGGAATTTTCTATCCATACCCGAACATTCTGCATGTATGGTAATTTTTAAAAAAAAAAACAAACAAACATTCTTGGATTGTTGATGATCGTATTATAAAACAATTTTATATTTTATATTTTACCTTAAAGTTGTATAGTTGGTCTGAGGATCACAAGATAATGACTTAGTGAGGCAAAAGTCAATTACATATTTAACATCATTTACGGTAATACTGGACTCTGCAATATTAGTAGCTAGAATAATTTTCCTGTAGCCTTTCAATACTGGTTTAAAACATAATTGCTGAAAAATAAAACAAAGATGAAACTTTAATTAAATGTACAATTATTTAGCTATTAGATATTACACCATGATACATAAAACATAAAACGAACACTTGAACATAAATATTATGATAAAACTATAACATCGTACCTGCTCTTCATTTGTAATGCTGGAATGTAGAGGAAGTATAGACCAATTTAAAACGTCACGGCCATCTTGATCTCTGTTATTACAATAGTCGCAAAAAATTCCATTTTAGTCATGTTCTTGTAACTTTAACTATTATTCTAATAGTAAACTTTCTTCTTTTTTACAAAGGAAAACATACAGCAAGCTTTTAACATTTGATATCTACATTTTATTCATGATAAAAGAACAAAGGATAAAAGAAATAATATTATTATAATATTATTAAAAAAACTGAAATGTTGGTACTAACTTGGGTTTTGCAAGTTCATCTAAAACTTTATACATTGTTTCTATTTCTAATAATCCAGGTAAAAATACTAAAACGGCACCCCTATCCTCTGTTCTTCGCTCAGATTCATTAAAAGAGGCAATCAAATGAGCGGCATGTTCATAGACTTCGTTTGTAATTTTTGGTTCATCAAAGGATTCATTCAAATCCTACATTATACGTTTAAAAAAATTCAATTGATGTCATGTGTATTATTTGTCACAGTTTTTGAAGCATTATAATATATATTATAAACATGTACTACTACAATATCTGTTAAATTTTTATTAATGCTTATTATTATAAATTCAAAAGTATTTTACCGAATCAACTCCTTTTACGGCATTTACATAATGTTCAGTAACAGTATGAGTTGTAATAGCTGGAACTTTGACTAAAACTGCCTGCATATGAGTTTCGTTCTGTAAATTATATATATATATATAGACAAATAAATGAACAGAATTATTAAAAATTTGTACGATTAACACAAAAAAGAGACTAAAAATGTGTTGATGACTTACATAGTATAATATTAATTATAATAAATAATACAACTTACAGAAGTTACACTAGAAAAACGAGAGCGCCACTTTGGGAAATATGACTTGAATTTTTCGGCATTCAATGTGGCAGACATTAATAAAACTTTTGTAGTTGTATCACTTTTATCAATCATTATTGTTTTGAGAACTAACATCAAAAGATCTGTATCTAAATCTCGTTCATGAACTTCATCAATTATTATATGGGTCCATTCATCAAGATTCTTCCTACTTATTAAAGTCTGCAGCAATACACCTGTTAAAAAACAATTACCAAGACAGTATAGCATAATATATACATAAATAAATAATTATTTACCTTTATGTATATATATAATATATAGTATAATTTTTGGTGGATGTTACTTTTGTTTACTTAATCCATAATTCATAAAAAAATTATACTACTTATTTAAAATTCCTACCTGTAGTCATATAGACAATTCTTGAATCATCGGTAAATTGTCTACATAATCCAACCTGATAGCCCACTAAACTTCCGAGTTCCCATTCTCTTTCTTGGCAAACACGCGTTGCTACTGATATTGCAGCTATACGTCGAGGTTGAGTGACTACGATTCTACATGGTTGATTATTCCGGATAGCTTCATCTAATATAAATTGTGGAACTTGTGTTGTCTTACCACAACCAGTAAAACCTTCTATAATAGTTACTTGATGCGTAGCAACGGCAGATAATATCTTTTCTTTGCATTCATAAATAGCTAATCCAGAGCTATCAAATTTTCTTCTCTCCGTATTATATCTAGAATATATCGTTTCATAGTCTGTCAAAGTTTGTGGATGAGAAGTCGGTACTGTACCAAGAATAGAATTATCTCCATAACTCCATTCTGTAGTTACAGATCTTCTAGACGACGATGTTGATGTTCTTTCATTGTATGATACTCCCTATTTTTAAACAAAGAAGAAGAAGAAAAAAACATAATAGCACCAGGTGAAAAAATTATAACAGAGAGAGAGAGAGAGAATTAAAGATTTAGTTTAATTTTACACATCATAAAATCTTAGCGAATTCATTTTGTTTTAAAAAATGAATTCACAAACTGAATATTTTATATAAAATTATTTTTCTTTTATAATAATATCAAATTAAGTAATTAAATTTATTGCATAATTTCCTTACAGCCAATTCTGTTTCTCCAACTTCTTTAATTTTCTTTAATTCTAGTTCACGAAATTTTTCAACATAACTGTATTCATCATCCTCTGCAGATTGTAATTCATTATGTACAAATTGTGTACTATAATCTTGATGGGTAACACTATGTTGATTAAACTGATTAAAACCATTTCGATCATTATAAGTAGGGAAATTGACTATTCCAGTAGTATAAAAACTAGCAAAGAAGGAATCTTCACCAACACCATTCATTCCATCTTGACAAAAATGTTGATTTTGTTGATGGTAACCAGCCATTTGTTTAGGGGGAAGGAATCTACACATAAAGTAAACATATATACACAGTCATATAACCAAATTAAGATAACTTGGTATATTTAAATAGAAAGGAAAGATATTTTGCTGCTTAGCTAAAATGTGCAAGTATATTATAATACCTTTTTTTTCTTCAAAAACAAATTAAAATAGTTACAAATATTATATTTTATTATGTTTATATATATATATGCAACTATAAAAATTATTATTGTTTACAAAGTATAAAATTGAGAAGCCATTCATAAAACAGTACACTTAAGATTATATATATACATATGATGTAACGTAGAATAACCAATTATTACCAATCCACAGTTATCTACACACAAAAATAGTTTTTTTTTTGTCTTCTGGAATTAAAAAGACACAAAATAATACAGTATATTATACAAAGCGTGTGTATAGTATATAAATTATAAGCAGCAAATTATGTTAAAACTTTTGTAATAGTTTAGTTGTACATGTTTAGTAAAAACAAAAAAAAACTGCATAAAATAAGACAACGACGTAACACAAACAACCATTATGATTATTTACCAATACATATTATTATAGATTATTGTATAAAACAATGGACTGTTCCATTTATTAGTTTAAATAATGATGATAATACTCTATACATATCCATTTACTATAGACGTGTAGAAAACATATACATCAAATACTGTAACACCATATAATATTGTTTGTTTGTCAAGTTAAAAAAAAAATTCTTTCATTATTATTGGCTTTTATAGAACTATAAAATCTAGAACACAACCATCAGCAGTTACAATTGAAATGAAGTATACATAATACATCTATTATAAGTACACATTAAACTGTATTTTATTACCTTTTGTTCCTTAATATAATATGACAAGACGCTCTCAATGATGATGGTTTCTGATTTTCGTATTCTAATTCCAACTTTGTATAATATTGTTACTATTATTTCTTACATTAATCTTACTTGATTGTTGTATTTAACTGTTTGATTTTTCCTTTTGAAGTTATTATATTATTATTATTTGATTTACACCTAAAAAATAATTTTAAAACTTTATTTATATGTCAAAAAGGAGAAAATATATTTTCGTTGTCCTTTTAAATCTCCTCTTTTGCGGTCAACATACGACGTCCAAAGACGTCGATGACACACAGAGGAAAACAGGACGTTGAATATCTCAAATATGAAATCAATCTGACCCGTAATGTCAATTTAATGACCTAAATATGACCTACACAAAAAAATTGAAAATTGTCAAAATCGGAAACATTTACTTTTTAAATCTTGTGTGTACCGCTCACATGATTTATGTATATTGACTGTCCCATATTATTATACAGCATATTATACTTTACAAGTACATACATATGCATGTGCTATAGTCTATAGTATGTGTACATTTCAATTTTCTAAAACTAAAAAACATTTATATAATAATATTTAAACGACAAGAATTATAATGGTGCAATTATAGTTGGAACATACGGAGTTTATGTAATTATTATTAAAATACCGTAAAAAAAGTTAAAAAGTACAACGTACAAGCAAATAATGAAATAGTTTAATTGTGCACATAATAGTACCCCTAAATTCATGCACTCCATCAATATGTTTTATAATTTTTAAGTAGACACATCGCGATAGTTGTGATTCGTACTTATTTACATTCACAAAATTAATGTGTGATGTAATTCTCAAAAAAGTATACTAATTGTTGTTTAACAAGCCTCTACCAAGAAACAAGAGACAAAAGAGTCTTTTGAAAAGACAAAAGATATCTTCTTTTTTTTATTAAAAGAATCATCAAAATAAATTGTGTTTCCTTATAATAATTTTACATTCTTTGAACATCTGTAG
>JAQGBH010000149.1:0-70086 GCA_034698265.1 Sminthurinus aureus
TAGACTTTTAAGCCTTCGGATACGAATTTTAAAAACCTAATATTGTACCCGTCATATGACGGGCGTTCTTACTTGTATAATATAATAATCATTATAATATTATTATGCATATAGGATACCACAGTGTGGGGTCAAATACACTTTTAAATCTTATTCCTATGCTATTGGGTCAAACATTGAATGGTACGTTATGTCTTATGTTTTTGTTTGGTGTCTAAATAGACTCTTTGATTTTTTTTCTCAACAAATGTATACAAAAAGTTCACTTCACATGTATAATATTGCGTACATTGTTTTTTATAGAGGTACGACAAACATGTTCACCCAACTGGACGTCACCTTTTGATACTTGTCCCTTTGTATGGAATCAATTTGAAAACTACATCACGAATTTCATTGAAGATGGTGAGGGCTCGTTTTCATGGGGAGGTCAAGGTGGTTTTACATCTCCGCCAACTGACTACAATATTCCTCAACTTTTCCAAGCTCTGAAGCGTCTTCGTCTCAAATCATTCAGTGTAAAAACAAAACACACAATGACGTTTTTAGCTGAAAAATATATAGTTTGGAAGAAAATACATTGTTCATTATTAATTATGATGTATTTTCTTTGTTAATTTTTAGCCTGGGGCTACATGGTATACAGAAGAAATGTTTGCGGATTGTGTCTCATCCGAGTCAATACCTGAATTCGTACTCAGATATACCCAGAGATTTATTAACAAGTTTTCGGATGTCCCATTCTTTTCCTTCTCGTTTCTGGCGTATCCATTCCATGATCATTTATATTCCCTTGGAGGTTTTGATGACAATCTTCATGATTTTTTCGAAAGTTTCAGTAGTATGACTAGCTTGGATTCAGACTCAGAATCCGAAACTGTCTTTGACAATACACTCATCCTATTCCTTAGTGATCACGGAGATAGGACAAGTGAACATTCATCTACAGTGGAAGGATTCATTGAGCGAAGTCTCCCACTATTTTACATGAGGCTACCAAAAATATTCCGTGAAGAATTCCCCTACCAGTCACATTGGATAAATGCAGTAAAAAATACTAAAAGGCTCATTACCCCGTGGGACATTCATGAAACTCTTTTACACACTTCTCAACTTTTTCAATCATCCGCCTCTTCCAAATCTTCTTCTCCTTCTCGATTGTCAGTGGAATCTGTAGGAGATTTTACCATGCAAAATCAAAATGACCGTTCTTCTTTATTTCACGTAATACCGTCAAATCGAGACTGTTCTACAGTTAATATTCCAGCTCAAACTTGTGTTTGTGATACAATGATGATGACGATGAATGAAGATGAAAACACATTGTCCATGAATGGTGAAAGTAAAGTGAAAGTGGTGGGTAAAAATCCACTTATACTTCAAAATACAGTGACTTTCCTCTCCAATGAACTGAATAGAATAGTAAGAAGTTCAAAATATCATCAAATTTGTAGAAAATGGACTATCGATTCAAATCAAATCCATCTTTTTAGACAACTGAATGACAGATGGATTGACAGTAAAAGTGACAATGAAACGGAATATTTTGTCAGTTTCTCTGCTCATCCAGGTGATAATGCTAAATTTGAAGGTAGGCTTCTCATCTCCAACCAATTGAAACCAATTCAAGAGACTGTTACAGAATCCAAAAAACAGGAAGAGCTGAAACAGCAACATAATCCCAACCTTGCCTACGACATTAAACTCGTGGGTTCTCTCTCTCGTGTTAGTTCTTATAACAATCAAAGTTTTTGTATACCCTTTGAAACGGATTTTGATAAGGAAATGAAGCAATTTTGTGTTTGTAAAACAGTTAAGTAATGAAGTTACATTAGATATTATTCATGATGTATCAACCAGATACATAAAAGTACATAATATAATATAATAAAACTAAAAATGAGAGACAAGCTGATTGAGATTTGAGGCAAGAAGATGCACTTTGATATTATGTCACTCGCTTCATATGTACTTAAAAACATGCATTATAGGCTAAAAATATCAGAGGACTTGAATACCATAAATACGTAGTCATTTGACTACATTTAAAGAAAATTATTTAATCAACGTTTTAGCATGCATTTTTTAACTCTTTTTATATATAAGACATGCAAGTATTTATGCAAAAATCAATGCAAAATCATAAAATTAAAATGTTAAAATTTTCAGACTATTTCACGCATGTGGCATTAAAAAAAAGGCGGAGCCAAATTTTGTACCCAGTGCTGTGGACAAATTGCAACAATTTTTATTTTCATATAATTTTGAAGCATAATGGGCTAAAAAATTGTTAAGCCCTATCTACATAGCTAGGGACAAGCAAATATTTCTAAAAGGTCATGACAAGTTTCAAAAAATGAAGTTTAATAGCCACATATTCAAAATTTCAGTTTCTGAAGAAGTGCAATAATTCCAGACAAAATTGAAAGTATGACATTTTTGTTGTAGCAGCTTCTGCCAAAGATCATCTCGAATGTTGATCATATTTGAAGCACAAAACTCAAAACTCAAAACTGCAAATTCTACCTCTGGATCAAAATTTCATGTTTTCAAAAACGAAAATTTTGAATGATTTTGTGAAATTTGTCACTGTCGCTTAAGACATGATCGCTTTTCGCTGGGGCTTAAATCGAGGAAAAACATGATATTTTATTTAAAACTTGATGTGTCATGTCATATTTTGTTCAGCATAATTTTGTAGTTAGCGAATCAACGTTTAGAAAAAGCATGTAAAAATAATAAAAATCCCTGACCTTTTATCGTCATTTAGTCTTTAGTCCGATTTAAAAAAAAAAAATTTCAAAAATGTTAAAATTTTGATGTTCAATCGTAACTTACGATTTGAAGCACCCTGTACATGATGCATATTATATTATAGTTTTATGTAAAAACTAAATATATCAGAATTTTCGTAACCACTCCATTTTCATAAAATTTGGGCTAAAATACAGAACAAATCTTGTTAAAATGATGAATAAGGTTTCCTTCGATAATAGACCGAAAAAAATTGTATCGGGTTTCCAAAATTATTAAAAACTTTGACATTTTGTACTAGTGCTAGAAACACAGTGAACAGCGAGCGTCTGAGGCAAATCATTGTTCTCTCAACTATAATAATATTTAAACCTACACTACTTACCTATAATATCCATAATATTATTATTATCATACGTATAGTGCATCGCTTTACACAAACAAAAGTTAAAAGTTCATCATCATCTCTTGTAATCAAGCGTATCTTGAAATAAATACATGTAATATGAGGAGACTCCAAATCTTGTAAGTTTTTTTTAGTCAATTTTAGTTATCTTAATTAAAAAAAACAACAAAAACATGATTCCTTGTCATTGCATACCTTGTACATATGTATAGGTTTTTATGTAGTATATGTATATAATATGCATTTTAATGTTAAAAATTTTGTATGTACCTTTAATTAATTTAATATGCTTATTATTATTTTAGTTTTATTTTGCCGTCTTGTTTTTGTAGTTAACTAGTGCACATGTATATATGTGTATGTAATATCATGGTACCATATACCATATACAGTACAAAGCATTATATAAATACATTTGTGTGTAGGGTTCAAGTCATTTTTTTTTAAAACATAAATTTGATTTTATAATATTTTAAAGTGACAGCATACACAGCATAGTAAAAGTACTGAGATATAATCAACCTTTTGTTTTTGTTTCTATTTTTAGTTTTTTTTTTCTTAAATTTTCTGCCTGACAGATATTTTTAAGTATAGCAAGTCGGGTAATAGAATTGTATTTTTGTTTTATTAGTAATCAATAATCAAGGAATGTCGAAACCCCACTTCTTCAAAACCCCTTCCAGTTTTATAATACCCAAAGCAAGATTTCGGTTTTTCGTCAAGGCAGTATAGATTATCAATTATATCAAAAATAAAGTTAAAAGTAAAAAATGTAGAGATTCATCCCAATTTTGTAGACAACTCCACATATCAAACTATAAAAACTTTCTGATTTCTGAAAATCCTAGGTTTTTTTTGGAAAAAATATTACAAGAACATAATCTTAGTTACATAGGTATATGTACGCACCCTATAAACTATAAAATCGTATTTATATCGTTTTTTTGTCGTTTTAATATACTTACATGTTTTTCATTCGGTATTATTTATTCATTTTTGATATACATGTTTATTCCCCAGGGGAGAGGTTCTTGCTGGAGTAATTACCTTGCAAAGAATTGAGCATTGAGAAAAAAAAAAGCTTCAAAGAGTACTTTAATATTATTATTACATCTTTTTTTCTGGAACTTCACGCTATAACAAAACTAAAACAAAAAAAGTGCACCAATTAAATACGTATAAATAGAGTATCAATCAATCAACAATGGGGGATAATTACAGGTTATTATACTTTTTTCTTTTATACTTTTATTACTTTAGTTTTTTTTAATCACTAATAATTACTATAGAGTAGTATAATGTTATAGGTATGATTTTTATTTAGTATTCAACCTAAAATATTATTGTATATGCTTAAATTTCATTTCAGGCATTATATATATTATGATATTATGATAGTTTACTTATTGTATCATTATGTATAATATAAGGTGTGAGGTATATACTTATTTTAGTTTTATGCTAACCTTTTGAGCTTGAACATTATACTTATGTCTGGTGTTAGGTATTATTTATTAATATTTTTTGGATAAAGATTGATTTTTGATTTTGTTTTTTTTGTTGCCATTTACATTTTGTATGTTAATGTTTTATATGTAAAAGTATTTGATGGTAAAGCTGCATAAGTCTATATATGTACATTTTATGTAGATTTAGATGGATTAGATGGTAGTAAGCTAGTAGGATAGTAAGATAAGGTGATGTTGAACAAGTAAGCAAGAAAGATATATACTCAAAAGTCATAAAATATGAGTTAGAAAAAGGTTAAATGTAACGCATTTTACATGTTCTCTATTATAATATTTTTACAACTTCAGTACAGTAAAACAGCATAAAACATTATATTCAGAGAAATAGATAAGTCTTCCAAAAAAAACCAAAGAGACTTGTTATATAAAAAGAACCTTAAAATAGAACGTCAACTTACAGTAAAAGTATATTATATATATGTATATAATATATATATTATATACATACTTTGGTTTTATTTTTATTTATATACTTTTTTTTGAAATTGACAAAAAAAACAAAATGTATCTATTTCTTAGTGGAAAGTCTCCTCGGAGTACATCTTCGTCATCTTCCTCTTCCTCCTCTTCAAATGGTCATGGAGGAAGCATCGGGGGTAATAATGGAATCACCATCAGTGGACTTAGTGGACACCTTGGAGTCAGTCCCACCAATACTCCTAATCCTGCTCATGTTCAAATATGGAGTCGAACAGTACCATCAATTCAACATCATCAGAATCATCAAATTTCCTTGATGAACGACGTCCATCAAGGAAATGAACGATCAAGATTAATTACAAATGTTGCACATTCTCCGTCAGGATCCTATTCAATTTCCAATGTCTCACATGCTAAATCCGCCTATACGGACTTTTTTGAAGACAGAGACGGTGGTGGAGGTATGCGTGTTGGGAGGGACTACCAAGCCAAAATTCCAACGTTGGTTCCAAGACAAGGTTTGTTCATTTCTTTTATAATAGTTCATAATATATAATGCAAGATTCTACTGTGTACTCATAAAAATACATCATATAATAATAATATATGATGAAATAGTTACTAGTACTATGTAATGTTCACATCATACCGAGCATTTAAAATTTTAAGATTATAATATAAACATACTATCATTATGTTAAGCTCACATTCATTCTGCTTCGTGAGTACCGGTAGATTTTATTATTTATTCACATGTATGATAATATCTTACATATAATAAATTAGACTAAAAGATAGCGTTATAATATTATATTATACCCTTATATTATAATATATTATGAAACAAATAACTCATGATGACGTCTCGTGTTTCTATAATGATATTTACAGATAGGAATGTTCAAGCAGAAACAGATAGAGCTCTTTTAGTTTGGTGTCCAAGTGAAAAATTGACGGATGAACAAGGTACGAGAGGTTTTGTAAACTATAATATTGTTAAATATTCACACATTTTACAAGGGTATTAGACAGAAATCAAATTGACAATATTTGTGAGATAATTTATTAATTTGAGATATTATAATGCAGATAATACTAATAATTCCATTTTTATAAACCATTCTTTCCTGTTACTCCTTTTTATGTAATACAGTTGAACAATATTTGGCAATTGCTCGAGATAAGTACCAATATTCTGGAGAACAAGCTCTAGGCTTACTTTTTTGGCACCGCTAGTAAGTAACAAAAAAAATCAAACATACAATACATAATACATCCATAATCCATATAAACAAGTTTTTTTTGTACACTTCAAATCTCAACGTATTTTAATATGTAGGCTTTTATCAGTATGTTTATTAATTGAATTTGAATTTTTTATTATTCAGTGATATCAATAAAGCAATTCAGGATCTGGGGAATTTTACTCCTAATCCAGAAGAGTGGACCATAGAAGACAAAGTCCTTTTTGAACAAGCCTTCCAATTTCATGGCAAAGCTTTTGATAAAATTAGACAAATGGTAAGTTAATTATTATATAGTATATATGCTATAGTAGTAATTATTGTACACGGTGTATTTTAGAATATATAAGTATATATATTGCAACATTAATCTTCATTGAGTTTTTGTAACATGTTGCACAACATAATAAATAATGGATACATTATTCATTGAAATACATTGTACTAATAATAAGGAATCATTTGTTTGTTTTTCCATTTTATAAACAGTTACCAGAAAAATCAATGTCTAGTTTAATACGTTACTACTACAGGTGGAAGAAATTACGATGTAAAACAAGTGTTATGGATCGTCAAGTTAAGAAATTTACACAAGAAGATGGAGATGACCAAAATGCTCCCCCAGTCTCAAATAACAATAATAATATCAGTAATAGCAACAACAATAACAACAATAATAATAATAATAGTCTGCCAGCTGCTCTACAACAACAAAATCACCACCTATCAATACATCCTCTACCACTCCAGTCCAATTCGGGAAGGTCTGGTCCTGTTGTCTTCAGTGAAGTGGACTCCGACAGTGATGATGTTATTGTAATTGAACCGTGCTAGTAGTTTTTACTCTTTTATTGTTGACTTCTTTAAATATATAATAATATATACATACATATACCTCATAAATTCATAGTATTTATACAAAGAATTCAGACTTTTACGTAATTTAAAAACAACAAAGTTGTATAGTTGTAATGCTACAAAGTTATAAGCAAACCTAGGATATACAACTATAGACAGTGTATAATATTATACATTAAGTTTCAACAACTACTGAAGCAAAACGTATCGCAAAGTTCTGCAAAGTACACACCCACATACATACACACACACACACGTACACACGCAAAGTATTCAGGTTTCACCCAGTTTATACATGCCAAATGTGGTAATTTATTATTATTATTTAATCTTATTTTGTTTTCCATTTCCATTTTTCCTCAACAAGCGCATTTATTGTAAGAGAATTATGTTTTTACTAAAGTATAAATGTTTCATGGGTTAATCTGCAATATTTTAGTTATTTCGTTTCTGTTTATTTATTTTTTTCTACTACCAATTTTTTTTTGTCCTTGTGTTTCAAACCACTCATGATGAGTTCTAGAGTGATTAAACTTTCAAAGTTATTGCATTTTTTCAAGCATTTCATTATTATTAGACAATACGAAAAAGACCATTAATGCTTGCTTCTTAGTTCACGTAAAAAAAAAGAAGCAATTTCATGCTTACTTTAATATATATTTTTCTTATTTTTATTTATATATTATACTATATATAAATATATACATTACTGACAAATTGTGTGATGTGTCCTAGTATTATAAAAAAGTATAAACTGTGGAGGAAACAATGAATGAAATGACAAACGAACATATTTCAAGACACAAAGTGAAGTTCTATAATATATTATAATATATATTATTATACATATTGTTATTACACATCAAGTGATTTTTTTTTACCTCGTGGTCTCACAAATATCATTTTACTGTTATTGTTTATGAACACGTACAAAACGAACATTTTGAGAACGAGAACATATGATTACACACAACTACACGCATCACGAACTTCAGTTTACTGACAATTAAACGAGTTTAAAGTATAAGCGTTTGAAGTGTAAGTGTCACTTACAACCTTAGTTTGTCTTCATTATAATATATGTACGAAGTATGTTATTATACTATTTTATGAAAAGAAAATGTTTATATATTATTATTATTATTATTATGATAGAAAACTGATCTTGACTGATGCAAATATACATATAATATACCTATTATGTATATGTATATATATATATACTTATTACATACACACCTTTAATATTATATACAAATTACCTTAAATAGCAAGTAATTAATTAATTAAGATTAGATACAATGATAAGATTGATCAGTGTTAAGGAAAAAAACATATATATATAATATATTATATATATCGGTCGCAATCGTGAAAAGGGATTATAATAGTAATAATAATTATCACACGAACCGTAACGTTATAGGTGTTATTGTTGTATTAATATTACGTATTACATGTACCTATATATATCTCTTGAAAGCTTGTATAACGTACTAAAATATTGATCGAGTTTAAGCTTCCATAGTAGAATCCACAGGGAAAAAATCTCTATTTATATTAATTAATTAATTAATTAACTAGACAGCGATCTACATAGGTATTCAAACAATATAACTAATAAACATTATCAAATTATACCGAAATATTAGCTTTTAAGACTTTAAAGACAAAAGTGTACATTTATACTCTGAAAGAAATTAGCTGATGATTAGTGATTATTATAATTATTATTAGTAGCAATACACTTTTTAGAAGGGGTAAAGTCATAATATAGTCACGACGAAAGAATTGAAAAGGAAAGAAATTGGACATTGTATTCAAAAATATATTATTATGAAGAGAAACTATAAGTACATACTTATAAAAGAGAATTTTGTCATTTTTTAGTAAAAAAATTTAACCACTACTACAACAGTTTTACATATATATATATACCAGCACGGTGTATAAAGTGGGTTAACCTATTGAAGCCGGACGTTGATATTCTCCAGCGTGAAATTTTTTTGCACAATGGTTGTTACCATGGCAACCAACCCGCCATTCGATGCGGGATGGCGGGTTTTCTTATAAGGATTTTAATTCTAAAGCTCTAGCTACGCTCCTTTAATTCCGGCTTCAATAGGTTAAACGTATATAATATATTATGTATGGTATGTAATTCTTTCGTAATTTAAAAAGATCAGTATCAATGAGAAAACAGAATAAACAACAAAACAAATCATGTTATGTAGTATAAAAAAGAAATTTCATGAAAGCTTCTATTTGGCAAATTACAGCAACATTTACTAGATATATATACTATATATATATTATACTATTATTTTTCCAGTAACTATATTAATAACTGATCAACTCGATGTACATGCTATATATTATTCACTCTCAAAAGAATATATAAGGGATTATTATTGTGTATTCCGATTGTGTATATGTATTTAGTCGGCTTTGTGATAGTAAAACTACAAACATTGTAAAACTAAATTAATTACTTAATTGAGTTATCACCGATACATTGTACTATTTTTTAACATTAACTTTTCTTTGATTCAATAACCTTCAGAAACAAAGTGCGGATTCTGGAATTTGTTGTCAGAATTGTGGAGTCCCAAGTACAGAACTGCACGTGCAAAACTCTAAGGATGGCATGTGCAATACATGCTTTTTATATTGGAAGTAAGCATTATCTATCACATTAATATTATAATAATACATTATAAGTTTATACTGAAAGTATGTACAATAAACTGTAATCCACTTAATTCGTTTTCGATATTTCTAGTATTATTATTAGATGATTTATGATTATTTATCGTTATTATTTTCTCATTCTGACAATGCTGATGCTACCTCTACATATATACTTCCTATTGTTTTTTTCCTTCATGTTTTTTTTTATTACCCTTATCGAATGCACTTTGTATGCTTAGATTTCAAAATGACATCAAAAGTTTTTTCTATTAAGCGATTTTCATTGTCATTTCACAAAAAAAAAGAGGAATGTTACTGCTTCAAATCTTATAGGCTGCCTGTAGAAATTTTAAAAATCATGAAAGCAAATTCAGTAGTTAGTTAGTACAAATACAAAAAGGTTCCGAATTTCAATGCATTTGTTAACAAATCAAATCAATATCATAAAAAAACAGGAAGACTGGTGATCAACGACCATTAACTAACCCTCATCTGAGGAGAGGGGATCGACAAATGATGGGTCTTGGAACCTTACGTCAACGTCAAACACCACCAAAGGGCATGTATATAAATCATGATGATTTAACAATGCTTGCATCAGCGCCTCCTCAAGCCGAAAATTGGTTATTAAAACAAGGCCTGGAAAAGGAGTTATTGGATTTAAAACACACCGTAAGTGTACAATTTGTCTTTCATTATATTCATTTTAGACATGTGTGAGAGAACTTTGAGTTTGTTTGAATCGACGCAACGTAAAAATACGCACATAATATTTGGACATTCAGAGTTATAGCACTTTCTTAAAGAATCAAAAGAATTCCATAATATGGATCATATGTATTTTAAAATTCTCTTCGATATTCCCAAAATATAATTTCATTTCACTCAGGTACAAAATGCTAAGCAAGGAATTGAATTGCTGAAGACATCCATTCCAAAAACTGGTTTAGAGGTCTTTAAAGTTGACAAGGAAAGTGCAGCAAATACAAGTAGTCGCATAAATGCTCGATGGACTCAGGAAGAACTAATGTTAGCAGCTCAAGGTTATTATATGATTAGTATCAAGTGGTTTTCATTTGGTTTTTGATTTCATCTTTCTTGGTTAAAATTGATTCATTTGTATGTTTTTTTTTAAAAAAACTTTATAGGAGTTCGACGCTACGGTAAAAATTTTCAAAAGGTAAATATATCTGACGACTAAAAACTTGTTGTTATTTATTTGCATATCTACATGTGAAATTTGACACGTGCATAATGCACCTGTTAATGTAACATACAATTCAACATCTTTGTTCTCAGTTGAAGTTGCATTTTTTGATTCTTAAATACCTTTTTCTCACTTTAGATAGCGGAAGTAATGGGGACAAAAACAGAAACACATCTAAAGATATTTTATGCTAATTATAGGAAAAGATATAATTTAGATAGTTTAATTGAAGAACATAATTTGGAAAATGAAAATATGGACGACATAATGTTGATTGATGAGCCAAATGTAACATCTACTACGCCCTCCAGTACTACTGCAACTACGGCAACAACTCCAAATTCCAATTCTGCATCTAATTCAACATCCAATAGTGCCAATACTAATAATATTAGACCTCGACATATTGAGTTTTAAGTACAAGTTTTTACACTGTTGTATATATTTATAGGTACGTATATATATATATCTGTTACGAATATTTTCAGCATGAGTCTCTTTATTTATACTTAATTTTTTCATCATAAAGACGTTTCTTCGTTGACTATTTAAGCAAACCTTTTTGTAAATGGTAGTTCAGGGAAATTTGAGTAGAGTGTTTACTAAAATGCTCAAAATAGATATTCAATAAAATATTTTATATTTCACATTAAAATTGTAATAAAATTGGAGGAAATAATGAAAAATACTGAGCGTGTGTATTTTAATTTAGAAGTAGTTTTTCTGTACATAATAGTATATAATATATAATATCTTTTTTTTCAATTACAACGTACTTGATGTTAATAGTAAATAGTCATTAATATAGTATTAAATATGTATATATAATATACATACATGTAGGTAATCAGCTAATACAATTCAAACATCAAATAATTCATCAGTAATGCGAAATGCCAAGTAACTTATATTTTTGGTGTACTATATATATGTTCAACTAGATAAATAAAACTGATTACACTGTGGAAAATACATATAATGTATTATGGATTTAAGTTTAAGTTTGTATTAATGCGTTATACTAGGACACGAGTTATTCAATACAGTACTGTATAAAAAATATATATATATATATATACTGCCGATTATGAGTGTTTTACTTTTTACATTGAAAATTGTGTCCTCTATAAAGTTTTGTGTGAATATAAGATGATGTATAAATACATAGCTATTTTACTATTCCAGGAAACTAAATTAGTTTCGCTATATAATGAAATGATATAGTGTAAGAATGCCTTTATCTCTCATCATGTTTTAGTACTATAAATATAGGCATTTTAATAAACAAGAGTATGTAACAAATTATGATATATCTAAAAACGAAATGTAGTTTTTGTAGTGCAGAAAATGATAATTAATTAGACTTATTATGCTATAAATTATGATACAATATTGATTAATATACTGTTGAAAAGAAGTATTTATATCTGTTGAAAAACTGCAAGCAAAATGACAGAATTTGATTAAAATGCAAAGTAAATATGGCGTAATAAACGGTACGAATGAGAATGTATGTATATACATTATACATACATGTAATACGTGTAAGGCGAAACATAGCAGTTTTTACTTAGTACACTCACAAAGTCCAATTTTAACAAAAAAAACTTTCATTTTTTATAAATTGATCTCACTAGATTCATTATTCATCATAATATAATGTATGTATGTATGCATAAAAGAGCGAAAAACTCAAGCCTAATTGTATAATATAATAATCAGTACTCATATTATAGGTATGTATATTATATTATTATTATTATTACAATATATCTTAGTATTAACATGGTACATTTTTTTCTGTTCCTTTGCGTTTCTAAATAATCATGTACTAAAGATTTCACATTATGTAGGTTTATTTTTTTTTGCTTTGTTTATTACTTTTCATTGTATCCTACAAATCATATATATGTACTTTTACTTAAAATATGTATCATTATCTATTGTTAATTTTTCAATCATTTATACCATAATATTATTATTCCATTCTACATGCGTCATACACACTCATTTTATAGTTCCATCAAAAAAAGCATATTTTAAATACTTATTCATGTATTATTTCATATCGTAAATCGTAATTAAACCCCGGCATTCCATTTCATTTTCATCCGCACGCCATTTTTACACCACATGTCATTATTAATTATTGTACAATGTAATAATATAATAATAATATATGTTATCCACAATCCATACAAGCATTTTTTGTTTATTTGGTATTTCTTTCTCGCTACATTTTTACCCCTCTTTCTCTCCTTTTCGTTTCTTCCATTTTCATTCAATTGCAATTCACGTATCAACATTCTTAAAATCATTTTTGTTTTATATCTCATTCCATATTCCATATTATAGTAGATTTAACATAACCAAAAAGGTATATAAATTATATCATATTTTCCCTTCATATTATATGCATATTCTTCGCTCAAACTAGTTTTTAGCATATATAAACTATAAAACGGACAAACAACCAAGTCTAAGTTTTAAAAGGTAATGAACATCAACAACTATGTTTTCTTTATTGTATTTATTTATATAACTAATTAACTATAGCATACTTTATTATAATATGTAGTTGACTGATGCGGTGGCAGTAAAAATGATCAGTTTCATATTTTGTAAAATATTGACGTTAAAATTCTATCGTTTTGGTGAACGGACCTTTCTCTTTTACTTTCACTTTTAGCACACACTTTCTCTCTTTCTCTCACTTTCAGCTCCTCTTTTATCTCAACGTCTTGCTTTTCTTTTTTGTCTCATTACACTTTTCCAAATTCACATAATCAATAAAATAATAATACATATTTCTAGATATTGGATACTCTCAACTCACGTACAGTAAAAGATCATAAAAGTAAAATAATGATACACATAATATGTATTTAATGTATTTAAGTATAATATGTATAGTAAAATATAATGAACAAAACTGTGTGTGTGTAAATATTGAACGGTTACATTTCCACTTTCACTGTGTGTGTCTCTCGTGAAACATAAAATTATCATGTATATATTTTCTCTTCAAGATGGCTAGATCATAAAATACATGTAATATATATAAGAACATTTGAAAATGTTTGAACATTAAAGCTGATATAAGGAATAGAGATGTAAACTTGTATTTCATTGTAATTGTATAGGTACTTTCTTTTTTTCTATTATTTCTTTTGTTTTTATAGTTGTACATTTTCATTTTTTATGTATCTATATATGTGTATGTATCACATAGCACATACTTACACTCCATAGTATATTATTATGTTTACTGGATACGTCCTTCTTCTTCTAACAAATCAGTTGAGTAATAATGCAATGTAATGGAAATTTTTTTCATCAGAGCACATATATATATTAACTATTATTATTAATAATATAGTTGATATTATAGCTAGTATATTAATTAGTAGCAGCATGATTAATTATTTTAGTATTTGTATGTCGTATATGAAAAAACTGTGTGTGTGTCAGTAAAATGATGATTACATAAAATGTAATATATTTAATAAAGTTAATACGAATGTTAAATATAGTATCGTAAACGCATTCTTGTTAATTAATGAATGACATTTTATACACGCTAAGAATAATAAATATATATATATATAGCTGTCGTGTATATACACAAAATGGAGGTATTTCCATGTAATATTATAATAATCGTAGTAGACTTTAATTAGTAGCTTTTGACAAGGTTTCTTTTTTACAGTTTAGTACAATAATATAATAATAGTATGATATATAGCAATAATAATTAATTTATAAACAGTATTTATATAGAGCTTTTTTTTGCATTACAATAGCTATACAGTACAGCATTACACTAGAGATATTGTTTATAGTTTTACAGCTAAAATGTAAATGTGTGTAGTCGGTTTTTTTTCATGTGGTTTTCTGCCTAGCATAGAACTAACACTATTTATTATATTGTAATATTATTACGTGGTAGATAAATGCTAACATTTTATTATATATAATATATGCCTAATTTATTTCATAACGTATATAATTTATGTATATATATAATAGATACCTATATACAAATATAGGTCACATAAGAAAAAAACGGATTAATATATGTAATAAGAATAATAGTATATGTAGTTGTATGTAAATTTTCATCATCGTTTCTTTTGATTTTCTATTTTTTTTCTCATCTAAATAAAACTTTCGAGAACTTTTCGATAATCTGAGTTACTAAAAAATAATAGTTTTATACCTTTTCAGGCATATTCATTATTCATAAAGATGATAATATACAAGCTATATATTATTATTATTACAATATGTGTATATAATAATATGCAATATGTATATATAACAAATACAGCTTTCAAGTCCAAAGTCCATGAGTCCACAAGATGCAACGTACATACGCAATACGCATTTCCTATATCGTGACAATATTACAATTAATTACATATTTTGACAAGAAAAGAAACAAATTGTTTCATATTCACAAATACATGTGTTAAAATTTTTATAGAGGAGTCAACAACAACATCAGCAGCCATAGCTATATATATATATATATGTAATAAGCATAACATTTGTGTGTATATATATAGGTAATAGAGATATTTTTATTTCATGTAGCATTTTATATATTCTAAAATGTTTTCAGTTGTCCCTATATATATTTTTTTTAATTTAAGTATTAATAAATACACCTCTACAGAAAATTTGCATACTCAACAATTTACACTTTAACATGTCGGAATTCTTTTGTATATCTTTCTTTCTCTCTGTGTGTCTCTCTCAGTGGTCATATAGGTGGGTTACATAAGAACGGTTGTGTGTTTTTGTGTGTAAATATACATAATATATTATATTATATGAGTGCAAAATTACACTATTGTACGGAATTAAATATATAAGATGACGTAGCACTATTTAATGGTAATAATAATAATAATATTGTTAGAATATATACACATTGTTGTTGTCTACAAATTGTAATTAATATATAATAATGTAATATAAGGATCTATACGTACAAGATGAAAGCTGTATGTTTTATATTTTCTAGTTTTTTTCAGTTTTTTAAGCTTTGATTTTCTACAAAAAATTCCCCGGAAGAAGGAGATTATTCTATATTTTTTATTTGTTTTTCACCCCAACTGTTCGGGTCAGAAAGAGGCGATCCGAATTCTTTACTTAAATATTTATTTCTTTTTCAAGGTGAAAAATCCTCGCTTCTTTTCTGGTTCTTTCTGCTCGGTGGATGAGGCTAGTGGGGAAAAAAAGTTACATTATTAGTAAGTAATTAGCATACAATACGGCAGCATAATATGAATCGTATTCACTTAGCACTAAATGATTTCAATATAACAAAGAAATGTGTTCTTTTTGTAAGAATAGTAGTAATCATTATTAATAAAAAAAATATCACACCTGGTAAAGTTTGGGCTCTGCTGGGACCAGAAGCGGTATCAGCTCGAGTCACTTTTTGGATTCCTGATACCCAGGCATTCATCTCTTCATCATCTTTTGTTTGGAATAGATACTCGCCACCACTTGACAATTTGAGTCTAAAAACATGTTTCTTCTTTGTATAATCACTAGCAACTTCAGCTGTAGCGCCGATAAGTTCAACTGGGTATTCTCCTTTAAAATATGCTTCAGGCTGTAACTTGAAATTCTTTTGATCTTTGTAGAATAACAAGGAGCCTCCACGGAGAACAACGTAGACTTTATCCCACGATCTATGTAATTTAAAGAGGAAACGATAAAAAATAAATTATTATTTTATACAAATTAATTCAACATAAAAATATTATTTTCATCACTACACTCTACACACAATAGTTTTAAAAAAAAGAACAAATTATAGAATATATCATTAAATACCTTCGAGAAGCTGTTTTAACGGTTGTCTCCCATACGTGCTTTCTTGTTAAAAGACCTTCTAGAACGTCTTCACTTGGTCCTGGGCGTTCTAAAGTAAATATTTATCAAGTAAAGTTATTCATAAAAATCCAAATTCACTATGAATTTTTTCTAGGAAAAATATTTGCATTATTAAAAAATTTAAATCAGCATCATAATATCATAATATTTTATAGCTTCCAACTTCTTTTAGCCCGTCACCTCCCAGAATTATTTCTCAATGATTTATTGCGTTATTTATGTATCTCATGTAGCGTTAATCAAAAAATCAAAAATGCAAAGCCATCACAAACAAGCATCAACCGTACTTAAGAGCATTCATAAACTACAAAAAACAAGCAACTATTTGCAAAAAAAAACTTTTTATTGCAAAGCACTTTCTCCCGGACCATATTATGTCGATACACTTTCACCAAAGTTATGAATTTATACGTTTTTCCCTTGTAGAACAGATTAAAAATTTTGTTTACTTGTAGCGCATTACAGATTTACCATCACCGTAATTATTTAGGTAAGTTGATGAATGTATCATCCGTGAGTGCTTTTTAAATATATAAAGGCAGCATTGTGGGAGGCACCGACCAAATCCGCGTGAAACGAAGTCTCGTATTTTATCCAATATTTCCCGTGCAATTTTAGAAAATCGTTATATTTATTCATTGTATTTTTTCCTGCCTTGCATTTTGCCTTGTACTCAAAAAAGATTATTGAATAAAAGTGATATAAAAGATATAAGTACGAAATATGTGCAAAAGTTTAAAATTTTCGGAAAATTACATTACATTTACATGATAAATAAGTACTATAGAGAAATGTATAAAATATAAAAGAGAGTATTAAATTTACGCTGTCCATCACCAATGAAAAAAAACTACTAGGTATTTCCAATTTCCAAGTTGAAATAGATATCTTCAATTTAAAATTTTAAACTCTACATTTTTTTATGAAATACAAGCTATAATAATATGTTGCTGTAAACTACTGTACTGTTTTCGGCAACTTTTCAAAAGGCTATATAATAATTGGTTTTTGTTTAGGCGACAACTTTTGTGTCATTATCTCCTCTAATGGGAGACAATTAGTAATAATACCTTTAACTTTTTGAATATTTGACTCATCATCACTTGCACTTGCTGGGATAGCTTCCAAGGTACTTGACTTTTGCTTTTTCCATCTGAAGGAGCGGAATGGAGATTTTGACCTAGACCGACCACCTTTCTTCGAGTCTTCGAAGGAGGAGTCCGCTGATTTTAATTAATAACCCAGGTACAAATTCATATAAATTATTATTAGTCACATCACACAACAACAACAACAATAATAATATTAAAAATGCATACAACCAACATGTCAAACATCAAATCACTACTCAAAATACACAAACTGAAAAATTATAAGAGTCTTAAAAATAAACATGACACACAATTAAATTTAAAATTCTCAAAACTATATTATATTACTGTGCACACATAATAATTTAAAAATTATCCAATCAAACAATATAATATTTTGTTAATGGTTACCATCATACTTCAATATTCAGTGATAGGATTTAGAATTCTACCCAACTTACTGTGATTCATTCACACGCAATCCCAAATTCAAAGCATTTTGTAAGGATAATAAAACTATACTGATTGGGAATTGAGAATAAGGAAAACTAGGTAATAAATAATGAGAAAAAAACAACAACAAAATTAGTTTACTTCCACCAAAACATTCACAAGCAAACAAAATAGAAGAATTTATTTTATAAAAGCAAAGGTTATGTTTATTACACCATCACCAATTCGATTCATTATCGGACGTGATCACATCAAGAAACTATAGACATTACACATAAACGGACGTTTTTTTTTACACACTAGTACAGTATAAATATGTAGTTTGGTTTATAATTCATTAGCTTAATTCAGAAACAAAAGGATAAAGGACAGATAGTGTTAGTTTAATAGAAGAGATCTTTTAATCAGTTACTCTAAGGTTTTTTTCCGTTTCATAGCCATAAAAGATGTATAGACAAAACACAAAATAACACAATATTTTGTCTTTGTAATAAATAATAAAATTATAGTTGATGTTAAATTCTAAGGTACAAAACGAAATGTAGTTGATAAATAATAAATAATTTATCGTATAAAAAATTCAGAATGTTTTATATTTTATAATATAATATGATATGGCATGTCTAATGTCTAATCAAAAATACTATTTCATAAAGCATTCAAATTTCAAATAAACATAAAACATAAAACATAAATAAAATAAATAAAATAAATAGTACACTAGAAAAATCACATTGACGGAAAAGTTACAGTTACAAATTACAAGGTAAATATTCATTAAAAGCTATAGAGAATAAAAAATGTAAAAATGTGTACTTTTGCATTATACATTGATTCGTAATTCGTAATCTTAAGTCTATAAACTCACGAACTTCTTCATCACAGACCAAACCAAAACCAAACCACCATTGTTAAGTACGTAAGACGGGGATTACAGTCATCATCTTGCTGTGAGAGGAGAGGGACAAGGATTTAAGGTTTTCTACATGATTTACGCATTCTCACTGAGGTTCATTCCAGACAAAACATAAAACATGCAACAATCACAATCACAATTATTGTTAAATAAAATAAAATAAATTACTAACTTAACTTGTAGAAATATGTCAAAAAATATAATAAAAAAAACTTATGAAACATATAATATAAAAATATATCATAATCAGTGTAAAAGATACAAAAAATATAATTAAAATAAAATTACATGAATAAAAAATAAACATAATCTGTATAAAATTATTGGTGAAAGTGTACGAAAAAGGAAAAGAAAAATACTTTCACCACTTTCACAATAATTATCACGTGACATAGAATTAAGAACATAAAATTGCATAATTGACACTCAAAAATTACTAAAATTGTCGTAAAATATAAAGAAAAATAAAGAACAAAGCAAACATAAAATATACAATGACTTCTACTGTATTTTCCTCAGTTAGTTTCTCTTCATCAGAAGCACTAGTGGAACGGGAGGAACCAGTTTCATCTTTTTTAGACAGGGGAGTAGGATTTTTGTAAGAGGAGGTGGTAATTTTTGTGGCAGTTCTATAGAGTGCAGTGTCGGATTTACGTTTTTGAAATAAAAAGGAAGGTAATGAATGTGGTTCATTTGACGAAGACTCATAGCCATCATCACATGATCTACAATATCCTTTGATAGGGACATGATCAGAAAGGACACTGGCAAGCAAAGAACTACTACTACAGCCACCATAATGATGAGCTCGATAACAGTCACAATCATTTGAGGGAAAGGAAGAGGAGGATGGAGAAATGGGAGGGTAATTGTCTGATTCACTGGTACTAATGAATGGTACTAATTCACTAGACGTTTGTTGTGATAGGAAAGAGGCAAAGCCACATTGACATTGATAATGTCCACATTCATATTTAAGGTCCGTACATACATGTCCCTGTCTTCGCCACAAATCTAATAGTTTCTTTGCTCTGGCTTTTGTCGTACCTGGTTTTTTCTTCAACGGCAGTGTTTGTCCCTTTGTCATCGGTTGACCTGACGTTCTTTGACTTTGTGATTGTCCTCTAGATGCTACACAATGTTTCATTTTGATGTGCACAGTTCCAGAAAAAAAGAGAGCATTCCAGCATGCATGCAAAAGAGAATAATTTAGCCAAAAAAAAAAACGAAAAAAAGAGAAAAAGAAAACATTCCCAAGTCAATAAAAGTATAATACATAATAATTATCTTTTAAAAAATAACAAAAAAAAACCAAATAACACGCTTGTGTACATGCTTATTTGGTTTTGACATGCAGAGATTATTCAAAAAATAAAGGTGTTTTTTTATACAAAAATATGTACATCATTCGATAAAGAACAAAAAGAGTACTAAAACTATTATACCATATATATATTTACAGATTCGAGTAATATTTACATTTTCACAGAAAGTGTTTGTGTAGTGAAGTCGAAAGTGGGATTAGTGAATGTTTTAAAGCAAGAACAGTTTCATATATATTATCATGAATCATGGTAATATGTAAAACAGTGGCAACACACACACATATTATCACACAAAATTCTAGTCTAATACCTTCAGTTTTCATAACCAGTGATAACTGAATATTATATAATATGAATCGGATATGAATCCCCTATTCTCTTTCGTTGATAAAAAATTGCTCGTGGTCAATTTTTCTATGTTTTAAATGAAAGAATTTTTCATTCCTAGAAAATTTCCCCCCTAATTTTCGTAATATGACTTTTCAAAATGCATATATCCCTACAAAAAACTGTAAATGATATTCAAAGATATTGAAATAAGAAAAAACGTACCGGATGGAGGTTGGCTTTGTTGGGCTGCTTCCTTTTCAATTTGTTCTGGAGATCTTGTACCGTCTGGCCTATCACCTTCTGGGCTTTTTGGTGGACTCTTTTTCGCCAGTTCTTCAGCTCTTCTCCTTTCTTCTTCTATACAAATAAAAAAAACAAAATATAGTTTTAGTTTTTCATATCTTTAAACTGTAAACTGTACGTCTTACATACATTGGCATAAACAATAAAAATTAATTAAATGTCATTGATATTTGTGTACGGAAAAATAAAAGTTTTTTTTACCGTCTCGGATCCTCTTTTCACGTTCACGAATCTCAAACTGTAATTATTCAGAAAATAAAAACAATATTTATAAAGAACCATTTTAATTTTAACTCATGAGATGAAAGAATAAAAATATCAAAGGATTATAAAAAGAAATAAAACTTGCTGCATTTTCGACAACATGCCTCAAACCTCAAACACATTTCATGTGCATGTAAAAACAACTACATATAAATATAAATATTGTATCTAACTATAATATTATAGAATCTGAAAAATAAAACGGGAGTGTACAAAAAAAAAACAGATAGGATACTCGAACATATTTATGTACCATAGCTTCAACCGGAAATAGAGAAACAAATTTCAATGCTTTAAAAGATACTGAAAACGGTCGCACTATGAAGAAATCTCCAATTATTATTTTGTGAGTAGAGTATGAAAGAGGAAATTTGTCTTTGTTTTTCGCTGTTATTGGTCATGAATATTCTTGAATATTCAGGTGTACAAAAAATAGGTGTAACTTTTCATCATCTTTCAAACTCAATAGCCTTTTATACATTGTGCGAGTTACAATGTATAAATAGATTTAGGACTTTGTTTACTCTGACGAGAATCGCCCGGCATATTGGAGTCAACTCAGTACGTAAATACTTGAAGGATAGGGAAATGGAAATTCCACTGCTCTCTCCTTCTTCAGTTCAAGTATTTGTTTATTTATAATCGGTTAGAATTTACACACACTACAAATTATGATTTGATAATATAATTTTCAATCTTTCTCAAAGCATTGAAACATTTTTACCTCTATTTCCTGACAAGTATTACTTTAATTTCATAGGTTTGAAAACACATAATAAAATTGATCTAGAATTCTATTCTGATGTCTACTACGATCATTCTATGACTTCATGATACTGTACTACTGATGCATGACTTCATTTTTATACACATAATACATAATATTTGAACGAAACATTACAATTTTTCAATAATAAACACTTTCTACTTTTAGTTTTGGATTTTGGGGAGAGGATTGAAAACTGATCAATGGGACTAAGACGTTAATCTGATTAATCATAAAGTATTAGTACAAGTCAGTATAAAATATTCCATATTCTGTAATCAAAATCTAAAACGTATTGAAAAAATAATTATTATCCACATTTCCAAAATAGGTTAGTTGTTTTGACTTCACTCTAAAACAAGACGGGGGAAAAAGTTGGAATTCACAATTCACCAGTCATTCTTTGAAAAACAATATACCTCATATGGATAGTATCCCGCTTCCCCTCGGCCCAATCTTTTTTGTTGCTCCCTAATTTCGAGCTAATTCCAATTCCATTTGATATTAAAATCATATGAAATTGAAATTATATAGCATCTACATAGTATAATATTTCCTCTCTCGTTTAAACAAGGAAAGAACAAGTAGAAAGTAAAAGTAAAAAACAAAAAAATGAAGAAAGAAACTTGACAAGATAGACGACAGAAATAAAATATGATAGATTTTTTTAAAAACTGAGCATGCACACTGTTTTTTTGTCTAAATTATTCACATTATTCAATTGATTCCAGATTTTTACTATTCCAGTTACTTGTTTTTTGTTTTTTTTTTTTGGGATAATATTACACATATAGAGAGACAAATAATAAAGGCAATATACACATAGAACATACCACAAAATGAAATGAGTACAAAGTACAAAGAAGGGAGAAAAAGAAATAAGGGGAATGTGATAGAATAAACTTTTATCCTTACCGTTGTAAGTCTCTCCAATGCAGTAAATCTTTCTTCTTGGGCAGTGGCTGATTTTTCGAATGCTTCGTGTTTCTTTATCAAGTTCTCTACTTCATCAATAGTGTAACCCAGATCCGAACTGAGGAGATAAGGTTCTTGTGCGACCAACCAAGCTTCAGCAACAGCTGCATCTCGAGCAAATTGGTACACTTCAAGAACTAGAGATTGAGAAAAGGAAGAAAGAAAAGTAATAATGTCAATCATTAAGAGAATTCAGGGTTTTTGATATCGACAAAAACATTTTTAAATATTTTACTTCAAATAATTTAAAAACAAGAAAAAATGCTTACTGAGTTGTAAGTGTTCCCAACGTTCTTCCCAACGATGTAGCATACCGTTTCTTTGATTAGTTAATCCAACAATTCTATCTTTGATCTAAAAAAAAATATGATAAAATAATGATAAGTTTTGTTATAATTTTTCATTTTAATTTGGAATATTTTACCACTTTGTACATCTTTAAGATAAACCAAATAGATCATTTTGAATACATAATTAATCAGGCAAACATGTGTTTGAGTGTACCTCATTGGATGCATAATGGCTTCTTGATAAGAGTTCTTTGCCTAGTCGGAAGCAACCTGAGAAATTATCTTCCCTAGCATCGATTTCTGCCTTGAGACTTTGATGATTATTCATTAGTAATTCAACTCCACTCACATCCCTTGGTTTCTCGGATGTATTCATTTGAATAATTACATCATCCATCCACAACATCAGTGTACGCACCATATTAAAGAACTTGAACAAATCTCCCGTGTCGGCCAATTTTTGTTTTCTTGCTTCACAGTTACCTAAATTCATCATCAACACAATTATTATAATGACATTATTTAGATTTATTCATTGAACATTATGAAGAATATTGTAATGTCCAATTATGCATATTATGCAATTATTATTGAAAATTAGTATAAATTACCTTGCAAGTTCATCCAGGCGTTGACAACTTCAGCTTCACGATTGGTAATTTCTTTGGCCTTGTCACCGGCATAGGCAGCTTGCAATTTACGCGAGTCGTCTTGTATTTGTTCGACCTATGTTTTTAAAAAAAATGAATTAAAATTTAAATTGTAGTCTATACCATTTTAGTGATGGTTTATATTATCTATTATTGAATAGCATATCCAGTGAAAGTTTTTCATGAATAATGAATTATGAAGGAATGGTTAAAAAAAATGAAACATACTTGCGACTGCAGAGTTTGTAGATCTTGTAAGAATTGAATGTGTTTCCTTTGAAGAGCAGAAACCGAGCCAGCATCTCCTACAAAAATTTAAAAATAAACATGAAAAAATGGATTAATTTAAAATTTTAGAATCAATCAATGAAGAAAAACAATAATTTTATTAGAATTTGAAAATTGATTAGTATGAATAAAATGATGTGTGTGTATTGCATACTTCCAACTTCATCAGGCAAAGCTGTTTGTTTTTCGGAAATTCTGCCCAAAACATCTTTACAGTCATGGAAGAATTTATGAAGTTCTCGGCTTGCCACCAACATTTGAGTACGAGTGTCAATTAATTCTAAAAGATCAGCCCAAGCTTCATTGAGTCCATCTTTCCATTCGGCAATAGTAGCAGCATCTGAATGTTTAGCTGCAATAAGACCATCAGCCATTTCATTGACCAAGGCGACTCTCTCATTGCCAATTGATTCAGTATCTCTGGCGAATTCCTATAATTACATTAAAAATACATAAAACATTAGAATATTAGAAAGAACAGAGATCAATATTCTTGGTAAAGTATGAAAATGCAGAAAATATTACAACAAATGCAACAAATATATAATAATATATAAGTATTGCATAATAATATGATAAAATTAATATGTTTACCTTAAATCTTTCCCAGAGCATCGTGACGTGATCATAATCTTGTCCCAATTCATGTGAGCTGGCTACGACTTCTCTCTCTGCAATCCATTGTTCCAAGTCATCAACTTCTCGGTTCAACATGAAGAGTTTGAGAGCTTCTTCTAATTTGGATCTTCTCTCATGTGCCAAGTCCTTGAGACCAGCATACAGTTTGTCAACTTGGGCTTGTTTCACACCAATATTGTCACTCTCAGGATGTTCTTGCATTATTAATTGTCTGGCAGTTTCTCCGAGTTGTCTGATGGTATCTGCATAGTCATTCACAGCATTCTCCAGAGCTTCATGTTTCTTAATGAGGTTTTGTGCAGAGATTTCATCCTTTCCACGATCTTCAGCCATCATGTACAGTTCTTGTTCCGACATCCAGGCCTCAGCCTCAGAAGCATCAAAGAGATATTGTTGTGCACGTTCGGACTGGAGTAATTTTTCATTTCGGAGATGCACGGCATCCTTCAGTTGTTCCCAATTCTTTAAGAGTTCGGCATTCAATCTTTCAAATTCCTCAGCTTGTTCATGACCTTCCTCAATGAGTTTTTGTCCATTTCCAACAATTGTGTAGATTCTAGGTTCATGATGTTCGATCTCATTTCGGAGTGACTGATTCTTCTTCTTCAAAATGTGAACATTATACAGACTATTTCCAAATTCACTAGAGGTGGCAAGTGGCAACTTTTCTCCAATCCATAATTTCTCATCCTCTACATCTCGTCCGAATTGGTAAGCTTCCTTCTTCTTCTCCAGATGTAACTTTCTCATTTCCAAAGGTGCCTTGAGTTTGTCAAAACGAGTTTCAACCACTGCTTTCTTTGCTACAATATCTTCAACCTTGTCTGGATCCATTTGACGTAAATATTCTGCTTGACTTTCCAACTCTGTCACTTGTTTGGCTTTCACAGCCATTTGAGTCTCAATCATCTACAAATAGGAGAAAAAATAAAGGGCAAGAAAATCAAAAAAAATCTCCTCATCAACTAAAACACTACAATTTTTAATTTATTACGACTGAAAAAATATGAAATGTTTTATTACTATTTTTTAAATGGATAACATACTTGTTGTTTCTGCATGAGAATGTTGACTGAAGCCAAATCAGCACCATAATCTCCAGTTTCAATTTGTTTCTCCAAGTCATTCATCCATGTGTCGATATCATCACAACTGCATTAGAAAAATAAATGCACCACATCAATCATTATTTATTATTTATTATTACCGAGTATCAAGTTATTCAGTCAACTTCATAGTAAAAACTAAAAAAAAGTAAAATATATTATATAAAAATTAAAAAGTAGTTTATACTCACGTTTGTTCGTAAAGCACTTGTCGATTTGCGTCAAATAATCTTTCACCCTGCAGAAAATAATCAAACAGAAACAATCAAATTTTTACATGTTTTTTCATAATAATAATATATTCGTATGAAACTAAACTGAATCAAACCAAGGACTAGAGAAATATTTAAGAATAATTTTGCCACGCACTTTTTCTTTTGTATTTCTTTCCAAGTCATCAAAGTTTTGAGCCAATTCATTAACTTTGGGTTTAATGAATTGGGCAAACTCTGGCTTATCTTGTACAAGTCCCTCAGCTGCTTGTTGAACAGCTACAAGTCTGTCTTTATTAGAAGCAATCTGAAAACAAAGGATACAACAATAATCAATGAAATTTTCTCGTTTCTCTTTCTTTCGTTCTTTCTTTCTATAATAAAATGAAAACAATGTCCATAAAATTATGTATTAGTTTTTATATAGTTCAGTTTTTAGTTTCAATTTACCTCAGCTTCAAATGCTTGATGTCTAGTCCATTTACTATGAACAGTTTTAGCGCTTCGGTATGTTTCATCTTGGGCAATCATGCTCTTTTCTTGTACCCATTCACCCAACTCTTCACAATCCTGGATAGCAGAAATTCAGAAAAGTAGAACATAGTTTAGAAAATTACCAAACACATATATTATCATACAAACACAACATATTCATTCAATGAATAGGAAATAAGAATGAAGCCTGACAGGGACAAATATATTATAAAATTTTAATAATTTGTAACGTACTTGTAGGAATTGATGCAATTGGAGTTGATTTTTCAATTTCTCCATTTGTTCCAAAGCCTTAGACTTATTTGCATCTCTTCGTTCACGAATACTGTCAGCCTTCTTTCCGATTTTGTCCGATTGTAAATGTCCGTCTCGGCACAAAGTAGAGGCAAATTGAATGACTCCGTTGATTTTCTCGTCATTGGCATCCATAGTTGTGAGGAGAGCTTCATGTCGTTTGATGAGATTTTCAGCTTGTTCCAGATTAGACTAATTCATAACAAAAGTATTATTATTTACTATTATTATTATTATCATTATTATGGACACCAATTTTAAAAATGATACAACATATTATGTACATGGTAAAATATGACAAACAATATAATATTATTATGTAATAGATCAAAGTTCTTACAGGAGTTTCATCTTTAGCCAAAATATGTTCTTGTTGAGATAATAAGACTTCAGCTTGTTTAGCATCTCGCATGAAAATTTGCATATTCATGTTTTGTGATAGTAGCTCTTGTCTATTATCCCACATTTGGCGGAGTTCATCCCAACCGTCTTTGAGTGCCTTGAGACGCTCTCTCAAAAACATGTATTGTGGATCATCTTGAGTTGATGGTTCCTAATATTTTAAATAAAACAAAATTATAATGATAATCATTTTAGTTATATTTGAGACATTTGAAAAAACTAATGATAAAATAATTTCTTAAATTTTTAAGATGATTTATATTTTATTTATAGATTATACATAGATATAATTGAAAAACTTACAGTAAAGATTCTCTCTCCATATTCCATCATCTTTTCATAGTCCTCTACATAATTTTCAATCTCATCCTTGATATTTTGATGTTGTTGAAGGAGTTTCTCAGCATCAGCCAAACTTTGTGGTACATCTTCAGATGCAATGTCCGTTTGTGTTTTGGACAACCATCCTTGGAAATGATCCAAGTCACGGAGGAAACGATGAAGATCTCCAGCTTCTTCCAATTTGGCATCACGATCCTTCAACTATTTTTTTTTAGTTTAAAAAAAGAAGAAAATTATTAATAACGATGAAAAATTATCATAGTTAGAAGCTGCAATTTAAAAAAATATTAAACAATAAAATACATACACATTATGTAATAAAAAATTATACCATTTGAGTAAGTTGATCCCAAACAACTCGGATTTGTTCGATTCGTTCGCGAATAACAGCGGCTTCTTCTGGATGTTCCTCACTAATTCTGTCGGCTTCTTTCTCGAGTGCATCCAATTTAGCCTGAATAGCTGCCAAATCTCGTTCCATACCAGATAATCGTCTTTGGAGTGTCATAATACCAGTAAGATCCATTTCCAATGAGGCGGTCTCTTCCAGAATTCTCTTTTTATCTTCAATCCAAGCAATAGTTTCACGACATTCAATATGGAAAGTTTGAACTCCATGAGCAGAATTCAATTCATCTCGTTTTCCCTCGGCCTTTTCTCTCAATTCGGACCATTTGGTATTGAGTTGATTCTGACGACCCACAATTTCCTCAGAATTAGGATGTTGAACGTGGAGGAGTTGTCTGGCCAATTGATTGACGACAGCAACACGAGAAGCATTGGAATTCATTTCCTTTTCGAATCCATCATAACGATGTTTGAGAATCTCCACATCTTCAATGTCCTTGGCTGGGACCATAGTCAAAAGCATGCGATCCTTTTCAGCCACCCATTGTTCAACTCCCTCAGCTTCAGACAGGAGTTTGTACAAGGAAAGAGCATCAAGAAGACGTTGTTTTCTCAATTTAGCCAATTCGGTCAATTCCTTGTATCGACGGTCAATACTTGCAAGTCTCTCGACAACCTCAGGACTGTCTCTATCTTGTTCTCCCAACTAATTTTTAAAAAGATAAAAAAAAATATCATGAGTTGAGTAATCATTATTAACCAGTAACCATGGATAAAAACTACACAGATAATTTCCTTTCTATTTATAATAATTTCCAAAATAATTTGTAAATATTATTGTTATGTACTTGTTGGGCTTGTTGATGAAGAACATCAATGGTGCTTGAATATTCTTTCAATTCTTCAGTGACATCCTCATGTTTCTTGAGGAGGGACTGTACGTTGGCTTCATCTCTACCAACATCTTCACTAGAGACGAGTCGGAGCATATCCAACATCCAAGTGTCAACATCATCAGCATCAGCAAAGAATTGATGGTAATCAACAGCCTCTGTAAGTCTTCTCTTTCGGTAGTCTGCAAGATCATTAAGGTTCTGCCATAGATTCATTATTTCTTGTAATCGTTCTTGAACTTTTTCAGCTCCAAATTGCTGTTGGTCAATAAGGTCTTGTCCTACACTGACGACACTCATCAATTGAGGCTCATGACTTGAAATGTCATTTTCCAATGCCTGATTAAAAAAAACCATAAATAAATAGATAAATAAATAAATTTATAAATATTATTTGTGATTTTGAAAATTTAGAAAATTATATTCAGTTTTTTTTTAATTTTTCATCGTGGTTCATAATTCATTCTATTTACCTTTTGTTTAGACAAGAGAAGATGTACAGTTGTCAAGTCATGACCAATGTCACCCTGAGATAAAATATTTTCCTTCTCCTTGATCCAGTTCTCTTCTTCAGCCATATCCCAATAGAATTGCCATAATTTCTTACTCTCTTCCAATCTGGTTCGTCTCTCAATGGCAAGTTTGACCAGTTCGGCATAGGCCTCTTCAAGTTGTTGGACCCGTTCCATGACTGCATTTGGATCTGCTGGGCGGAAACCCTCTAGACCAGGTTCCATCTCATCGCTGATGAAACGTTGTGAATTTTGAACGACAGCTTTCACTCGATCCCCAAGGACATTGATATCTGCTTCAACTAATGAGTGTTTCTGGAGTAAATCTTCTACTCCCATCAAATGTTTACCATAGTCATCAGATAACAATCGCATCTTAATTTCTTCCATCGAGTCCAAAATGTACAACATTTCCTGTAAAGAATCAAAATCCAAATTTAGTTTATCAGTATTTTTTAAAAAATGACATTTCTCAACCAGTCAAACTTTTTTGAATCATTTGGATTCATCCCTAGCTAATTTTAACATTGCACATTTTTGCTTTCTCTTTTACAAAAATTTAAACAAATTTCAAGAAAGAAATCGTCCATGGTCAAAAGTTAAAACAGTGAAAAATATATCAGTATTCAAAAGACATTGAAAACATTGAATTTCAATATTCATGATAGAAAAGAAAAGAACATGTTTTATACTTTCCCTACTGTATAATAAGTCAGGTGAAAGTAAGTAATCTAATCTCTCTGGAGAGTAAAAAAAAACAATAACTTTTACTCAACTGTATCCACAAGCCACATTGGACATTTTATATTGTAGATACATTGTGTATTGTGTCTATTCATGACCTAAATTTCTATTTTCTTCTCTATTCTACGCTTGAGTTTGAAAGTATAAAATTGACTTTCCTTGGAGATTGGGGTACAAACACATTGAATAACATTGAATAGAACCAAGGGTATAATGTGACTTAACACACATTTTAAAGTTTCAACAGACAATATACAAAGTCTAAATACATGTTTATGCTCTTTCTACTGTTTGTTGTTGTTGGAGCTTGTGACTTGTATAACATATAACATTCTTTTTTCCAAACACAGAATACATAAAAAATGTTGGTTTTATATATTTCTCTAACCTGGAATCCTTGTTGAAGTTGAAGTGACGCTTCAAGACGAAGTCTTCTGGCTCTCAATAATTCCAAAAGATACTCCCACAATCTCATCACATTCTCTTTCCTCAAGTTAATTCTTTCAATATCATGGTAGTTCTCAGTTTCCAATTCTTGGGCTACAGCCACTACAGCCAATACACGTTCTTCATATGCAAAGATATCAGTTTCAATGGCTTCATGTTTCTTGGCGGCTGCTTCTACAGCTGGTAGATCAAAACCAAAATTGTCCTGAGAGACGAGACGTTGATTTTCACTTAACCATGTCTCTCTCATACTGGCTTTACGGTTGAAGCGGGCAGCTAATTGTTCAAGTTTCTCTTGTCTGATTAATTCTTCTCGTAAGGCTAATTCCCTGTAAAAAATTAAGGAAATTAGAAAATATTATTATTATTATTTTATCATTATACTATTATTTTTCATGTTTTTCACTCTCTAAAATTTTTATAGTATTTTCTGGAAATTGGAAATAAAAAATAAAAATTCAATTATCAAAAAATAAAAGAAATAAAAACGGTAAGAAACGTACCTTTCATGTTCAGCTTTTTCTAGACGTTCCCAAGCCTTGTTAATGTCGGAAATGAGTTTACCTTCTCTTGGTGTATAAGGCTTTTGATTGTTTGCTCTCATACGTGACTGGAGTGTAAAAAGTAAGACTTCTAAATTTCCCTTCTCGTCAAATTTCGGTGGTTTCTCTACAGTTCTATAGTTGTTAAATTGAGCCAATTGTTGTTGAACTCCGAGTAAGGAATTGGCAAAGTTACGATCACCGAGGGTATCAATCGTCATATCAATCCATTTGAGAAGATCAGAGGTCAATGTTTCATATTCCTTAATCATTCTATCATTATCCATAGCGATACCTACAACCTACGCACACACAGAAACAGAACGATTCAAAACATTATTATAGTGTTTTTTTATGAAAAAAAAAAAACAGATAAATTTGGCATCTGAACTGATAAATCTTGAATTTATATAAAAATCAAAAATCAAAATAAATACACATTTATCATTCATGTTTTAAAACTTGTACGCTTACCTTGCTGATACGTTTTCCTTGAACAGTTTCTTGCTTTAATTTGGAGAAAAAATGATAATAGGTGACTACATAAGTTATAATAGACTTTTCGTCAGGTTGCTCTACAAACACATCTTCGGCATCTAACAACTTGGTCAATCCAAGTTTTGACTCGGCAACATTGAAAGCATTGTTCAAATTGTACATGGCATTATTATGGGATAATTTTTCATATTGAATTAAGTCTGGTCTGTAATTCAAAACAAAAACAAGAAAAGAGAAATAATTAGTTTACTTTTATACTATAAACAAATTTACACCTAAATAATTTATAATTTGATGTTTGACTACACACACTACGAGCAATAATTTAATCAACATCATAATAAATTAAATAAACACACTTACCGGAATTTATGTATAATTGCATTAAATGCCAGACCGTCTCGCCCTATACAAAAGGAAATATAAAATTATTATTACCCTCGTGTTCCTGCTCTGAAAAACCTCTAATAATCTTATAACTTATAGTATTATTGTAATTGTATTATTTATAAAATATAAAATATTAAACTATCATAGTCTTTAAAACACTCACATGAAGTTGTGAAATTACGAATGTTGACATTGCTATAACCGGCAGTTTTCATTTGACACCATAGAAGAAGAGCATCCTTTGCTGATTTGGTTTCTTTATTATCCACTTCTTCTATTGTTATGTCTTGAATCTGTAAAAGTACAATCAATCATTCGTTTTAAAATTTACATTGTTCTTCTTCCCATACTTTTTTTAAACATCCTAATCAATACACAAACTTCCAGGTGCTGAAATAAATGAAGAGCAAAGGAAAATAGGAAAAGGAATGAAAAGGAAGGAAATATATGATGAAGAAAAAGTTACCAACGGATCGAATACAACTAAAGCAAGAGAAGTATCAGGAGAATTGGATTTGGATTTTTGAAATAATGTAGGATATTTATTTTGAAGAAAAGGTTTCAGTTTTCTCCATTCATAATCAACAGCTTCACAAAAATCTACAAGGTTTGAATTGTCATTGTTGTTGTCTGGGTCAGGAATTTGAAGGATTATGTCATCACTGTAAACCTATTGTCAATTATATTGTAATGACCACTGTAAGCCATCTTAAAAGATATTTAATCAACTACGTAAAATATTTTTCTTGGATTAAAAATTAAACTCTATCGTCCGTATTCTCAGTTAGTTAAACAGTCGTACAGTCAACAGTCAAAAGTACATTGTTATTGGTAATTGTATTATTGTCAATTGGAGTTACAAAATCAGGAATTAATTGAATTTGCATCAAACTCATCACTTAGGAAAAGGAAAGAATGTAGAATTAATCTGTATTGCATTATTTATTATATTGTATTGACCTGGAAGCGGAGAATAATGGTCCATATGAGACCGAGTGTAAGTCGAGGACTTCCATCCACAATATCGTGTGACCCCATATTCTGAAATTAAAAATAGAAAATAAAAATGGTTAGCATATTGTACATTGTATCATATCATTTGTTTATTGTTCATTGTTTACAATTTACAATAGTAAAAAAAATAGTATATCTTTTCATTTTTTTCCGTTCGCATTTTTTAAATCGTAATTAATACCTCCAAGTGAACTCTCTGTTCTTTGAGAAAAGTGAGGGCTTTGTCTACATTCTCCAGGCAGTGAATTCTCATCTTTCCTTTGGTTGGCCGAGGCTGAAAAATACACAAAGAATAGGATTTACGTGATTACATTATTTATTCAATCATCCATTCATTCATTCCCTCCTCCCTTCCTTCCTTTCACGTACATGTACAAATGCATACTCCAAACTCCAAACTATCATCACTGTACTTTGTACACAATTTTCTACTACAAGAGAAAGAATATAATATAATCTTGTGTCTTCTGCTGCTTTTTCCTCCTCGTCCTATTTTCTACCATCTCTTTCTTTTTCTCTTCCTCTTGACTCTTGACTTTTTGTACTTTGTACAACTGGGAAAAAATAAACATAACATCAAAATTCTGAATACTGCATTTAGCGTCTTACTTTTTTTTCTCCTTCTATAATGTAATACAGTAGCAGCAGATTAAATATTAAAACTCTCTCTACGACTCACCACTATTTTTCCAAGACATGTCTACAATCTACAATCTAGTCTGTACAATCCACAGTGAACAGAAGCTAGAATTTAATATTAAGACAAAACTTTCTATTTGCAATGTGCAATGTACAATATACATTCCATTTACATGATACAAGATACAAGTAGATCCAGGAAAAGTTGTATAATTTTGCGTACTCATATTTTCATCCTATTTTCTCTTTCATATTGCAAACACCAAACACATCGTGTAGGCTGTAGGTCGTAAGACATATTATCATTATTACTATTAAGACTTATTACCAAGTACCAAGATTCTCGCATTAGTTAGTTTCAGAGTCAGAACACATGCTGACTTACATATTGTGCCTAAGCCTGTAATCTCTACAGCTACTGTACACTGTAGATACTATGGAAAAAGTAGTAAAGTGTAGTAGGAATTTACTATGGATGATCCATGGATTTTTTTTTTACTTTAGAGTGCATATGTACCATGTACTTTGTAGAATATACGCGAATAAGAGCAAAAGCTATATGATAACATATATAATATATATAAAAGTATGATATTGATTATCCTGTCTTACCAGCCGTTCTCCGGAAAGAACTTCTAATAGTTTGAGTAGCATTTTGCCATCGCGGAGATCCACATACAAATCTCCGATCCGACAAGACACACGGACTAAATGCGAGTTGACCCATTTGGTAAAGGTCTTCTTTTGTACGGTCTCCCGTTCGTCTGCAAACAAAAGCAATCCACATTTATAAATTTAGTCATATTCATAATTCATAGTTTATACATTACATGATAGTATGATATTCTACAAAATATTATGAAAATATACCACAATATTATATTAATTTTCTTTTGAAATGCTCAGTGTACTCTTTTTCCATCTACAGATATTTGATATTTGGTTTTATGGTTTATCTATGAATTATTTCTCGATTCGTAGGGCGTAAAGCTTCAACATTCCGTCATTTAAGAAATTAAAGGTAGATGACATCTCCATTTTTTATGCACTGTGTGAAATTACGACATATACGTAAAAAAGGTATGTGATATGTTGTGAGTTGTGACCCACCCACACCCAAACACTAAAAGTAAAAGTAAGGATTTTTTGCTTTCACCATTCCCCACTCTCCATGCAAAATAAACATGTATTTGATATACTGGATACTGGTTCATTGGATCAACATGAAAGACTTTAGGTTTCGTAATTGGCACGTTTCTACCATATTTATTGAGTACGTGGACTGTTCAACGTTTAAATGAACCAGACTACAAGCTACAAACTACAGACTACATCTGGACTACTGACTCTTTGTTTCTTTTTCGCTCTTTCTCTGTGAGTGGTGACTGGGTTTGTTGTTAAAAGTTCCAGGAAAGTGTTCTGTCGTGCAAATTACTTTCTTATCTCAAGAGTAAATCTATGTATATGTACTTTCAACTTTCATGATGCTGGATTGAATTGGATTGGACATCATGCTTCGTGCACTGTGCACGCATATACATTATACATCTGTCCTTGTCCTTCATTCTCATATCGTCATGCCTGTTCTCCTGCTACCCGTTCCCTTTCGTCCTCCATCAATAACACTGCTGGCCGAGTTTGCAAAATTCAGAGACAGAGAAAAACTACAACTAGAATTATATATTATACACTGTACACGTTTCTACCTTCATTTTAGTTCCACAGAGAGAGAAAGAGAAAAGGAGAGATCTCTGCATTGCCAAACGAGAGAAAAAAAACTAGTCGGTTTACGGTTTATTTATTCTTTACTCCAGACTCCACACTACATGCTCACCAGGTTTGAGAGTTGGATTTCCAAGACGAGTTCAGTTCAGAACTTGAGCATTTGCTGTCTACTGTCTTCTGTCTATTTCACAATTTAGGAGGTACGGACGTGTAATATACTCTTCTTTCCCTTTTCTTTACTCAGTTTTATAACGATCCGATACCGACACCAACACCGATATCGACATCCACACGGACATTGATGCCGATCCCAGCACCGATAAATCGTTACACAAACAAGAAAACGCCGGGATGAAGAAGTATACGTATGGATTTTGGATCTTCATACTCTCCCTTCTTCTATCTCTCTCTCTGTATCTCTACACTCTAAACTCTACATTTGGGATATTATATCCGTTGTCAGTGAAAATCGTACATACTTTGGGATTTAGGATGAAGGACCTCGACTGTCAATATATTTTCTATTTTCCAAGTGGGAAGTAAAACAAAAATGAAGAATATAGTCTAAACTCTCGAGTTTCTAGACTCTAAACTCTAGTCTCGACAACATCATCTCTCCATCTCAAATTTCTGTAACATCGGGACTTCCACTTCCACAGCGATAATACGGCATACAGAATACAAAAATGTATACACAGAAACAAATTGACGTCATAATAAAGATACATATGTACCATGTACAATGTAGGAAATAACGTAGAAGAGCAACGTCTGAAAAACTGTCCAACTTTCTTGCTTTTGTTTTAATGGATCCTTCCACTTATGTTCTTGAGCTCTCTCTCTACTCCATACTCTCTGCCACTAATAATGAAAAACTACAAACTTGAAACCAGTAGACATGGAAAAAATAGGACAGCACATCATTATGACAATGTCTCACATCTCGTATCTCGTGTCTCCTACTTGTATCTCGTAATTCGTAATGATGATCAACAGCAAAATTTATTGCTCATTTTTACTACTGGTAAAAATGGAATTACAATTCAATTATATTTATTTTCCTTCATTTTGTTCTCAAAGACACATGTTCAAAGAATTGTACTCTTTACTCTATACGCTATGCTCAGTACAGCATATGCATAAACAATAAACAGTAAACCTTGATCTCAGTCAACTGCTGTACATAAATAGCATACTCTCTACTCTCTATTGTATTTGGGTGTGCTCCAATTTAAAATGCAGTTTTTAGCAGCTAATTTACAAAGGGATTGAGAATTGAGATAAAAGTCCAATGACCATTTTTTTCCAAAAAAAATCTAAGAGCCATATCCTTTGGCCACAAACGTATTATACATTATAAATTATATTGTATTTTGTACCCAATATGTAGATAGTAGATACTAGATACAGTGTAGTTTTACATACCTGTAATTTTACGATTTTTCACTCATGTTTTTACTACATGATACACCATACACAATACAGAACATCCAGCATAAAGTATACAATATATAGTACGCATTCTGCTATAGTAAAAGATTGAGTCAAATCCGCCAGTTCGTCGCCTTCTCAACTGTCAGTATGAAGTATAATACAGGAATACAGTGTGTAACGTGTAGAGAGTATAGATACATTGAATATTGTGCACTATACGAAAAAACCCCACCCACATAGCATGGATACATAAAATGTTGCAGAGCTACATGACACATTATATATTATGATAGCTTGAGGTTTGCATGTAAAAAACACTAGATACTAGATTACTAGATATGGCCGCCAACACAGACCAACACAAATGAGACAGGGGATGATGGAAATTCAATTGAAAAAATGAACAGAGTTGACTCATTGCTCATTGAATTTTACTCATTTTATCCAAAAATACAGGAGATATATTATACAGAAAGTAACAAAAAAAATTGAAACCCTATCATCTATCATGTATCATAGATAATCCACATATAGCTATAGCTGTAGAGAAGAGTGAGGGAGTACAGAGTACAGAGTATAGGAAGTATTGAGCATTAAGTACACATGATATTTTTCAAATGTACATCGTGTATCGAGCATCTACCTTGATGGAAAATATTATGTACTTTGGGGAAAACATGTAACACATGCACATATGCACGGTAGATTTTAGATCACTGTGTACTATGTACACATAAAATTACACGGATGAGTAAAGAGTAAAGGTAGGTAAACCACAAAAATACACGCACGCATTATATATTGTATCACAAAATACAGACCCACACACACCTATCTCTAAAAACTTTACCCCCTGTTAAATTTAAAATTTAAACTAGCGTCAATCATATAATATTATGTGTTATATTGTATTACATATATTATAAAATGTTCGTATGTACTCTTTTAATTTCCACGGTCAAATTAGGAATACGAATAACAAACTCAGAAAACTATGTAAAGGAAATAAACCGCACACATGCATTTATATCTAATATCTATAAAATGCATGTACTTTGAACAACAGTTCGCTCTTTCAATTCAAATCATATCATCAAATCCTTTACATGCTTTTTTTTGATAATGTCATTCATATTTTTTCAATTCTATTCTATTCCATGTCATTTCAACTTAACCGGCATTCTACATTTCACATTTCAAATTTTTGTTAACCAACAAGCTCACCCTTTAATTCCCGTATGTAGCGCTCGAAAACGAAATTTTCAACTGTTTTTAATCCATCTTTTTTCATCGCTTCATGTCCACCGTTTTCAAAAGTAAAACTAGAAGCGAAAGAAACTGGGGAGAAGGTGGGGAGTGGCGACGGTGTTGAGATTGGGATTGAATCGGTCGTAGAAAATGTAAAATGTCTTGGACTTGGAGTCCGATTCATATTTAAGGGGGGACTTGGCGTTGATGAAGCCATGTTCACTTATTACTAATTATTATTAATTATTAGGAGTAATAACTACGTGGTGATTGACGTTTAAAACAGTCGTTACACCTTCTACTTTGGACCCACTGTCCAACATGCCGTCAAGAAGGATAAATACACCAATAACCACCATTTCGATGGCTACGAAACGCAACCAAGACATGGTGATCTCTAGTAATTAACAATAGTTCACGGTAATAAGAAGAAGAAGAATTTTTGTCTCTTTTGTTTCACACACAAGAGAATTAGGGTGTAGATTATAGATGTAAAAATGGGAAAAACGACAAAATTCAAAAAACAAATATAAATACTATCGTCTATCGCACACAAAATGTCACTACGATCTACACTCAACACTATACACTACACTTTTTAAAGCTTAAATATCACCGGTCTCTGTTGCAACACTTCCACTAATAATTATTATTGAGCCACAGACAACTTTTTAATTCCAATTCTCCAATCTCCGCACAATTATGATATGTGTTTTACACTGCTTAGCAATCAATTGTAATTGTTAATTTTACTATCAATATTAATAATAGCAATAATAAATAAATATTCTAACTACAATGATCAATGAAGATGTTTAATAGAATATCAGTCTTCTCATTTAACTTGACAAAAACCGACCGCTACTTCTTACTTCTTAATTCTTAATGTAATATTTTCATACCTCTAACTACAACAAAATTAGTGAGTATCTATCAACTATCCACTACTGAACACAAAAGACCACGAAGAAAAAGAAAAAGAAGAGGACGTGGACGAAACATTATAAATATATTATATTATTTATATAATACTTTATACAACTAATACTTAGGATCCCAAGTCCTAAGTTAGGACCATATTAAAAAATAAACTGTGGTTCATGTTTAATAATTCTATTTTCCAGTGTAAAAAAGTGTCGGTTGTCGGTGATAAGATATCCAATATCCATATTATCCACATCGTTACGTATCGTATCGTATCGCCATTATATAAAGTACTATTTACTATTTATAATACCCTTTACAATTATATGCGTGCATATGTACATGTATGCATGGAAAATATAAAATAATACTTATACAAAATACATGATAAATTATAAATGTATTGTGTATTGAGCAGTACAACGTACAACATATCCAAATTACTCTACTCGTATTCCAATTGTAATCCTATTCTCTCTATTTATATTTAATATTTATGTACGTATATACATGATACATATTAAAAAATAATATTATGCATCCATCCGTTTTTAACAACATGATATGTAAATAAAAATGTAACCTTTCTCTATAGTTTTAGCCACATATCACATATCTCTTTTCCCTTCTCGTAAGTATTGTAAGTATCCCAAGTTCTAACTACTAACTACAACCGATCCCATACCATAAGTACATGTACCACATATCTCACTTCGTCATAAATTTTCCCTGGGTAAAAATTCTAATGGTAAATTAAAATGATAATTCTCCATTCTCCATGTTCTTACTACTACAACTAAAACTACTACTACTATTAGTACTACTACTACTACTCCTTCTCTCTTGCTCATGTACATGTATTGAATCCTTATTTATATCAATGTTATGTTCTGTGTTGCACACAGTATGTTGTATGTTGGATGTGTTGCGGTTTTGCCACGTTCATCACTGTTAAACTCTAAACTGTAGACGGTAAACTTCAACTTCTGAGTCTACATTCTACATGCTTTGGTTATATATTCAAAAAATATTACCATATTATTCCATATTCTACGTTCTACACTCCACATGCATTTTTAAACACGTACACAAATTCCTTCTCAACTACTTATTTTTTTTAACTACACCTAGAACTACAACTAGAAAATAGAACTAGAAGCAATATAATCGTAATAATATTACTACAGTACAGCTTTACGTAACATGTTTTACGCTGTATATTGTATATTGTATGATATAGCTTAGTTTTTTTTAGTTGGCTTGGTTGGACTGCTCCATTCAATAATAATACACATACATGCATTATAAATACATAGGTGCGTTTTTGTTTGAGGTTTGAGCACTTATGACTTACTAGTATGCATGGTTGTTTCTTTATTATTTTTTACTATTTTACTATCGAATATAGAATATATTATGCAACGTCAGCTCTCCTTCTTCCATTATTTATCTTCAACTTATACAAACTCTAAACTCTACTAAACTTTACTGTGCTAGAAAATGTTGTCAAAATTTTATTCCAGTGCATTCTAGATTCTAGAATCTAGTGAAATTACTATAGACTATAGAGCTCTACAATTAATTCTGATCATTAAAAAAACGCATGGTCTTTCTTTCTTTTATGCTCACAACTAGTCGTACGAGTAGCGAGTAGTGTCCTGAATCCTGAATAATTATTACATTTTTACTGATATTTACTACTCAATATTCCCAAGAAAGTTTGCTGCTCAAAGCTCAAAACTAAAAATATGCATCTTATTTAACCCCCCCGTCATTACATAATACGTTTTTGAACAGTTATTTTTATAACACAATATTTTCCAAAGTTACACAATATACAACATTATGCTTATAATTATGAGCACAAAGTTGTCTTGTAATTTTAGAAATATTTCATGTACATTTCTCCAGAGAATAGAAAATCATATATCATTTAAATAGGAAGGGAAATGAAAAGACAACTTTACAAATGACAAATCAGATAATGATAAAAGGTAAAAGCCACAACCCAACCCAAAAACTATAATAAAATTAAAACATTACATTCATAATAAATAATGGGGAAATGGTGGAGTTGGTAATGGTATTTGGTCGTGATGCATAATAAACCATAAACTGCATAATATAAAGAAAAATATTGCATACGGCAACACCAAATTAAACTTCCTGTTCTCTGTAATTAACGCACACTCATATCTCATATCTAATAATAATACTTTCAACTTACAATATAATAAATTTTACACATACACGATCTGTCACCAAGTGACAGAATGGTTACGCACAACGCGTATCGAGTATTGAGAATTGATTTATATTTCAATTATTTTTAGTTTGTTCTGTCTTTGGTGTTTTGTGGCAACATTTATCATAAATCATAAAACTAGAGGATTTCTATGCAGTTTTTAAAACAAACACATAAAATGAAAAATGACACTAATTATTTATGATAAATAAATATTTGGACTATAAACTGTAAACTATAAACAGTAATCTAATCAAAAAGATAATGATGCTGGTTCATAGTTAATTCAGTCTTCAGTCATCAGTCAAATGACCTATAAATATAAAATATATCTATGCGAGAGCAATGAGCATTGAGCATGGTACAAGAAACACATGTAACTGCTTTAGAACAAGGACGCATGAACTCTTGTCTCTTGTTTACTGTTTGAAATATGCATTTAAAAAAATAAAAAGTTAAAATTATATCTTCACTCGTAACTCGTAACTCGTATAAATGAATGTACTCTTTGCTTTTTGCAAGCCGGTGCCCTTTGTAGCATCATAATTATGAGTGTCATTTGCTTGTACAGTGTACAGGTCCATTTGCTCTTTGCTCAATTTCCCATTATAAAAACTGTACTTTGGTACAAAAATAAAATTGTCGTATTCTAAATTCTAATACATCTTGAATGTAGAATCTAGATTCTAGATTATAGATAAACGTACATATTATATTACCTTTATCCTTTATGCTAAATAATAATGACGATAATGAAAATAATAACTTTAACTCTTTGTCCTACTTTTTCTTCTACATCATCTGGCTTCTCCCTACTGCAATTTTCAATCTTCACATGATTCATGAAATGTCTAATGTATAACACAACAAATTGGAAAAATGCTGTCACAATTTACAAATGACAATTTAATTCTTGACATACCGTAAACCCTAAATCCTTTTAACCACAACAATAAATGACAAATGCAATTCAATCCAATCCAATCCAAATGTACAGAAATAAGACACATGAAGCAGGGATAATAAGTAATATGCGAAACTGATAACGGATGCATAAAGTATAACGGTCGCTGCTCTTTATTATTTATTAAACAACATAATTTTGACTAAAACTCACTGGAGTTGAAATTTATACAAACATTCTATCCAAGTTGAAGCTTGTTGAGAGGATAATATTGGAATGAGACTCATCAGATGTAAATTGTAAACTGCATTCAAGAATTCACGCATATCCAATCTCTCTCTACATTTGACATAAATTGCAAGAGCATGCAAAATAATACTACACACTATCTGTAGCCTGATGAGATATCGAATATCTCTCGCACAGACAGGACGAAATGGTAAATACTGACATCAAAACCGTTAAAAATAATATATTGTATCAGCAGTGCTATTTGCTATTTAACAAGAATCCACAATTGAGAACCAAGTACAAGTATCAAATTACAAATATCAAAAATGTTCCATGTACGCCGTCAATGCAGCATGGCAAATGGCAAATAACTTGAAATTAAATATCTCTTAATTCCATTCCAATTGCGTATCACACACGCTCTTAACATGCCAAAAGCACACTACATTACATAGTATCCATTACACATGGTTTTCAGACTAATCAAGAAGAGTAAGGAGAAGGAGGAGATGGAATTTTTCAAGCATTCAAGTATTTCATGACATCATAATTATGTCATCCTTGAAAATTCGTCATCCTAATTATTCTATTATGAGAAGTCAATAGCTACATCAAGTTCTACTTCAAGTACTATGGAAAATGGAAAGAGCATAACACAACTAGAACGACAAAGGATAAACGAGAGCATGTGCAAAATGATTCAAAGTTCACAGTTTACACATCTCTATCCAAACACAACACTTGAAACTTGAAACATAAACTCCGAACTCCAAACTCCAACCTCGACGCTAAGCTTTAAAACCTGCAAAACTGTCCAACTAAAACAATAATAATGATAATTATATTTTGTCACTGCATTGATTGAATTTAGTAGTAAATTTTGAATGTGTAGAATATAGAAAATAGAAAAGGATCAACTATCAGGAATCAGGCGTTTGACAGATACGAGACATTTTAATGTACTATGGCCAAACTTAATACACATAATCTATAACATATATTGAATATTATTCATTGTTCAGTAGAAACTAAACTGCGTAACCAGAAGAAAATTGTATGAACAACGAACAGTACAATAAATTGATGAAATTTAATTGATTCTATCTCTCTCTCTCTTTGTCTGTCTGTGCTTAAACTTAAAAACTTAAAACGTCAACTGAAGTTGGATAAGTTGGATATACATAGACAGCATAACAATAATAATTATTCTAGCTCCAACTTTTTCATCTCGATTCTGGATGCTTGTACTACTCACACAAACAAATGTTGTTGCCTTTACAGGCTGCGGTCTTTATCCTGTATATTATACATTGTATAATATTGCATATTATTGTATACAGTATACAGACTTTACGCATAAAAAATATATAAACATGTTGATGGTTTTGTTCTACGTTCTATCTATTTAGCTTTCCTTATCATCTGTCGTCAGTCTTCACCATTCAACACCGCACCGACGACCGACGAGCGTCACTCGTCAAAATCAAAAGGAAATGAGAAAAGCCTGTTCTTTTGGTGATGTTAGTGACAGCAAGAGTACAGTGTAAAGTGTACAGGCAACAAGAGAACTTTATGAAATGAGCGTAGGATTTGAATTTGAATCTGTCTCTTTCTCTCCAAACTCAAAAGTCAAGAGTTGAGACTAAAGCCAAAGTCAACTCCAACTCGAACATAATGTATAATGTTCTTCACTCTCCACAACAAGAATCCAATCCAACGCAATCCAAGTCAATGCAAGTAGGTGGTAGGTAGTAAGTAGTACCTGTTCACTCTTAACTCTAGAACTCTAGTATTAATATACACATGACAAAATGGGATGAGGATAGATGGTACAGTGAGGCGTGATTCCGATGGCACTGTCATTGTCATTGGCTTTGTCATTTGTCAAGCGGTACTGAACTTGTTAAGGTATTCACTTAAGAACCTCTTCACTCGTTACTCTTTACATTCAGACGTCAGAATTCAAAATCAAATTCAACCTCCAACTAATTCGGAATTCAGACGGTAAAACATGACTGAGATGCAAAATGAAGGAGAACAAAAATTAAATCAACATTCAACTGAATTGAGAACCAATTTTATCTTTATCGACATATTATTAATTATTATCAATGATCACATCTTGAATCTATGCAAGATGTTCAAACCATGTTAAAATTAGTAACATCAAACTTCGGTTAAATTCCTAGTTCTTTCACATTTTTCTCCCTGACTCCCATCTCTCATTGACAACACTAGACAAGTCTACTGTGCTGCGTCTATCGTCTCGTCTCTAGCCCCAGAAGAAAGCAAGATGAAACTGCAAATGTACAGAGTACAGAGGCATTCGTGTATTCGTGCGTGAAAATGTCGCTTGTCAGTAACAGAACAGAGAACGCAACAAATTATTCGTATATGCATGTAGCAATGTGGCATGTACCTATTTTAGGCATAATACAAGAATATTCATCTCATACGGTATTTTCCTTCGCACAAAAGATAACAGAATGAAGCGATGAAAAACTTATCTCCTATCTCTATATCTACATCTGTATCTCTATCGCTATCATGTAAAAAAGAGTACAAGAGCAGATCAAGAGAAGTTCAAAGGGAAAAAAAACGTAGAAGTTTGTGTTTTCAAAGGTATTTTTGTAATTTTGTACGTACCTGCAAGAGCCTTAATACGAGATCGTTCAAAGAGACGTGAGGAAGAGTTTCCACCATCGTATTCCAATTCTTCAATGATGTCCTGCTGTAGAACAGGGTCCCAGCGGACGTTCACACTGATGTCTGTAGTCATTCTTCTTATCCGTCAACTCCTTCTTTACCTGAGAGAGTAAAAGGGAACAAAAAAAATAAACATCTTTAAAGAACATCCAACATTAAACATGTAAATTGTAAATACTTTTTGTACTGTTGAGTTTTGTTGAGCTTTTGAGTTTTGAGTTCTTGAGGCTTATGGTTTTTCTCTTGTCGTGATTCTTTGTGTCTTGTGTGTACAAATTCAAGATTCAAGTGTATTTTATTTTAGATTCTAGAGTTTAGCTTCTTTATTCTTTATGCAATCTTAATTTGAAAATAATTGACAGTTCTAACTTGTACCCTCACAACATAAACAAACAAATGTAAAACGTAAGCACTCAGACATAAAAAATATAAACAATTCCGCAACTCTGCACATGGCAAAGTATTATGTTTTTTATTTTATTTTTCTATTTACTCATTTTTTTTCCTTTTCTCAATTTTCCACTTCCTGATTTCAATTTATTTACCCTTTCAATTGTTTTGAGTTTTGACGCTCGACGTGTATTTAGTATGTAGTATTTAAACTTCAAAATCCGTGCGCAAAAATAGATGGAGGAGGAGAATGGGCGAAAAATTGTACATATGTTCATGCATCTTTTTATTTGTTTATGCTAGAACCTGAGCTATATAGAAAGGTAGAGAAAACTAGGTATTTCAATGTGAATTGCATTAAAAAAACAATGTTCTTGTTACATTTTACCTTTGCTAAATGTTTCTAGAAAAATGATAGCAATTACATTTCGTATTTCGTTATTATGTTGTTATGTTATTGTTCTTTCCAGTCCTCCATCAATTTTACATAATACACAGCACACAACCTCCTGAATGTTTACATAACCAGAATACAGAGTACCGACACACAATTATTAACATTTTTCCTCCCAAGCCTGTATCAAGAAATTACTTAGTTTTCAATTAAATGCCAATTTACTACACAAAAGTCATATTCTATTTCCGTTCATTAATAAGTATTTCAACCCAGAGAAATGACGTAAAAGTACAACACACAAACGAGCTCAGCCTGATATTTGATTTCGCTCACAAAATTATAAATGGTAAAAATGATAGAACATGCTTCAGGCAAACTGTTTTTTTTTGCTCTCAACTCTGAAATCAAACAAATGCCGTGTGATTGTAATAAAATGAATTCACATGATAAAAACGGATGGTCGATGTTTGCCTTTTATTTTGGACAACATATTACATTTTCCATTCTCCATAGTTCATCGTCCAAATACCAAATGCTACTGCAAGATGCTGTCTTCAGTACACTACAAACTACAGACAAATGAAAATCAAAAAGGCCGAGACTGAGATTTTTATCGGCTACTCGTTTTGCGCTTTGTGAGTGAGTGAGTTCATCATAATAATGCTTGTTATTACTATTTTTATTATGATAATAAATGAATGGCTAAAACTGACACGAAATGGAAGAGACAGAAGAAGGAAGAGCACTAAATGTTTTTAAATGTTACTTTTACACTTTACACTTTACACAGACCGGAGTGCGAAGAAAAATAGTTCCGACACAAAAGTCTCAATTCATTCAAAATAGTCAAGAGTCAAGTCAAACTTTTAATAGTTTCACAAAACTGACACATTAGAATTTAGAATTTAAAGAGGGGGAGAGAGAGCAGGAGAAGGAAATATTTACATTCCCGTTTTATGGCATCCTTAGAATGTAGTATACATTCGAGAAAGCGTGTTCAACTGGAAAAGGAATGACAAACACACGCAAATACAAACACATACATCATTAAACATAATACATGTACTTTTGACTTTCAGGGAGTCAAAAGAGTCGTCTATATGTAGACTGTATAGAGAACAGAGAACACTTAAGAAATTGTAAAAGAGTAATTAAGACACTCGAGACTCCTCCAGACTTGAGACCACATTACGCTGGGTAAACAATCTATTTTTGATTCAATATCCTGTCCTTTCCTTTTCCCTTTCACTTGAGAATTGTAAAGTCTACAGTCTACACTCTACACGCTCTTTTTAATGCACATTATGCACTTAGCTAAATAAAACACATCCACGTCTTTCGCCTTGCATCTATAGTTACTTTTTTCCACCTTGAAAATTCAGTGCATAGATTATCGATTACAGATACACACCTCTGACCTGATATTTTAACAATGCTAATGATATTTACCAAAAGTGCATACAAAATACAAAATACTGAAAAATATGTAAACATTTTTGTATTTTGTCATCCACTTGATAATTTTAGAAAAAAAGTTTGAAGTTTATAATTTGGAAAATAGCAAAAAAAATGAACCACTACTTTTCATTTTTACTTTTTACTTCTGGCCCTGAAAAGATTAAGGCAGATAATTTATGTAAATACAAGTATCTATTATCTATCTATTATGGATGCATCCCATTTCCAATATTGAATATTGAATATAGAATATGGATGATGTCATTTTTCTACCCACGTTGTCCAATATAAAATATAATAATTATTAAATCACGCCTATGTAATAATAGTACTAGGTACAATTATTATGCAGGAACAACGTTAATAATAATAATAATAATAATAATTTGGATATCTATTATTATGTGTCATATGTTTTATGGTAAATGTTACATACACTAGAAACTAGAACCTATAGAAGGCAGCAGAAAAATCCATAATGAGGTTTGTTGGCAGATCCCATATATCTTCCAGCTTGTAAATTATTTCCATTTTCGTCAAATTATCATCAGCTAAGAGGTAGCAGTAGTAGAGACAGAATAAGAATAGTAATAGCATAGTAATTTACTGTGGCAATGGCACTCTTTCTGACTTTTTGTACATCTATCTTTCTATCTATATATCCAGCTATATTCTCTATTCTCCACTATATTTTTTTACTTTACTATCTCAATTTGTTCAGGAGAACGAGAAACAGCAGCAGCAGTGGTCGTGGAGAATTGAGAATCAAGAACTGCACAATGAAATGCATGAGTGAGTCTGCATTATTTTATATATTCAGTATTCAGTATTGAGTCGCCTATCTCTAGCTCTCTATCCATCTCTCCATAGGCTATATACATAGCTCATTATTCATTACTTATTCATGTGTATGTAGCCAGTATACCGGTGTACAAGATACAGCATGCTGCATGCAGGATAGAATATGTATGCAGCTTTTTGGTAGTCGGTAAGTTTAATCACTACAGTTTCCTACGGCAAAGCACATACCTATAAAAAAAACTCTCATATACTATACTCTATAGCTTCATGTTGTATTTCAAACCAACGTACTAACAAAATTGTCCATGACAAGAGAGAGAGAGAAAGAGAGAACCGAATAAAGATAAAAATATAATAAAGACAAATATAGAATGTAGAAGCAAGGCTCGGCTAAATAAATACATGCTGTTCACTGTTCATGTACAACGTACACACAACACAGTATTTTATATCTGTACGTTCATGCAGATAGATATATTTAATGTTATATCTGAATATCTGAACTCTGAACATATAGGATTTGCATACGTATCTAGTATCTACACATTTATTTTGGTGGTGATCCCCGCCCATGTTTCAAATGTGGAACAATTTATATATTCATGTTTTATACACACTGTAAGTACATATAAAGGCAAAAATGCATGGAGCTCTCCATAATGCCTAATGTACAACATGTAGAATGTACATTACACATACAATACGATGAGCAAACTGACGATGAATCCATGTGAATTATTTTCTCTCCTTCTCTCTCGCTCTCTCTCTCTTTCACCCATTCGCTCATCTTCCATTTTCCATTTACTATTAGCAGTATTATTTTATAGAGCAAGAACATGATTTATTTTACACTACACCACATATCTGTTCATATTTTGATCATGTGCAGAAAATAAATACTACTTGCAAAAAACTCACTCAGACATCAGACACACCAGTAAAATATGGACTGTCAATAGTCGATACGAAGTGCACATTACACAGTGGATCTGTCAGTAAGTGCAAAATTACTGAAAACTAAACTGGTATTAAAAAACACAATAGACTGTTATTGCATATGCTACATATTAAATATTACACATAACATCTTCTCTGAAGCTGACCCATTATCGCTCCTGGTCAAAACTAAACCTGATGAAACGAAAAATGAAACCTAAATAAGCTACACACAATACAAAAGTAGACTAATGAACAAGAAGCGAGACGAAAAATACACACCTGGTGACTCGTAACAGTCATCATTCTGTTACGCTAGATTCTAGATGTTATATTGAGAATCGAGGATGGAGAATCGAGAGAAAATAATTGTACAATGTACATATTGGTAGTTGGTAGTGTGATTATGGTTATCATTATGATTATGATGTCTGGGTCTTCTTCTTCTTTAAGCAAATTGAAGTAACAGTAGCAAAATGGCACTTTTCCCTTTTTACTTTTTACACAGCCCAGTCACGCAAATTCTTTTTAATGACATAAGAAGGAACTGTGAAAATTGCCAACATTGGAGATGCTAATCATGATGATTGTTATCTCTGCTCATCTCTCGGTTCTCTGTTTGCATACATATTATATATGCGTGCATGCATCTAGAATGTAGAATGTAGAATGAAGATATATCTGTATGATGCACGATGGACGCAATATGCATACTGCATACGTAATACACAATGCAAAATACAAGATAACGCCAGTAGCTAAACTAAACATTAAATTGATCGTATATAGTCCATTCAAACGTGTACAGCCATTGACTGTGACTGTCTGTACTTCTGTAGCGACTAGTGTGGTGTACTCTGTAATTTGAATATTGTACTCCATACTCCATGAAAAATGAATGATTGTCGCCTACACATCATTTTCCATTCTCTACCGTCTGTATTTTAAATAGTACAATGTACATTGTACATGCGATCCATAATCCGAAACAGAAAATAGTTTTCTCATTCAATTTACACTTTACACTGTCAATTGCACATATTATAATATTTATACACACTGCACACTGCATTCTAAACTCGCTACACAGACACACACCATTTTAGAACATCTTTTACCATCACATTTTCCATTATTATCAATTATAATTATCTCTCTAGATTCTAGACTCTAGAATATTATTTGACATTCCTCTTTTTCGAGAATCATCTTTAGTGTGTCAGATGATATTCTGACTCACAATTCTCAATTCCCAAGCAAAAGGAGCACACATACAGGACGACTTCTCAAATATAATTGCACGATGAATCAAAATAAGTCATCAAACAATCGGCAATTTTCATGAGTCACATGTAAATGTAAAATTGTTTCATGCACAAGTTATTATTATGAATTTTATTATTTTTCAATATCTTAATTCCCTTTCTTTCCAACAGATTTTCAAACACAAGAAAATTCCAATAAATTGAAAATTAAAAGATTTGCCGTGAATACATTGTAGATTACAGGTTACTCACTGTTCACTACTATTTTCTTGGTTCTAATTTGGAAGTTTATATCATGTTAACTGTCATGTTCAAAATGTAGGACAATAGTTGAACAAGCAAAATACGAGCAACGAGCATGTTCCTTGTTCTTTATAAGTTAGACATTTAGTACGGACTAAAGACTAAAGAAAAAGAGCCAAAAGCCGATATTTGAAAAGTTTAAAAGTTGCTCATCACGATCATAATTATTATTATTATTATTCCTTTTTCACGTCTATCCACTCTCTGACACGATGTGATTAGACAATGCAGAACACAGGTTTCCACGATTATTATCATTATCATTATTACTATATGGAGTGTATAATAATAATAAATTTCACCGCCCTTCAATAGCTTTATGCATTCTTTAATCAAGTTATTATATGGATCCATATTCAGTGTTTAGTGTTCATCTATATTGTACACGTATAATTCTCGATTCTCAACGCTAACTTGAAACTTCATCAACTGCATAACGCAGTCCACGCTGCACTACTACAAGTTTTCTTTTCTTCTGTAGTTTGTAGATGCAACTCTAGATTGTAGATTGTAGCTATTGAATATTGAATACTTGGTTTTTAAAAATCTTTTTAACTTTTAACTACCATCTAGCATAGAAAATGTAATCAACACGCAGCACATTTCTGTCTCTCTGTCTGTCCGCCTTGAACTTCTATTCCATTTGAGCTTTGAGTTTTAACTTCTTTTACTTCTGCTGTCAAAAACCAAATGATTTTTGATTTTCTATCATATAAACCCAGGATTTTATTCCGTATTCGGACAGATAATGCACAACATGTTATAATTTAAGGCTAAACACATTTTCCTTATGAATTCAAGATTTTGAGCAACAACAAACAGCATACAAAATACAGAATACAGACGACACAATGTATTCTTTTCAAGTTGTCTACCACTTTGAAAAGTTCAAGATGACCATAAACACATTTATTGCTTATGCACAAATACGTGTGCAGTGTGCAGTGTGAGCATAAAGATTCTGTTCATTCAAATCCAGTCAAATAATCCTGTTTAACCATGTTTCATACGATCCTTTAGCCTCAGCCCTCCAGCATTTTATTGATACATGAGACATTTTGATTCTTGATTTTGATGAGCTGACGACACCCTAAACCTCAAACCACAAAACTTGAAACTCAAAATAAAATAAATGACACCAACAAAAAACTAAAAGCTATGCACTATGCACACAATACACAAGATAACCACGAAACCATTATCAAACAATCAAAAGAAGGAGAAATAACGAGAACTAGAGACAAGAGAGAAGAAATGTTAATTAATCATGCATTATGCAAAATAGTTTGTTTCAAACTTCAAACCTACAGTAAGATTTGAAATTTGAATTGAACCGTTGTATTTAGCATTTAGTATAGAATTTTGTATTCAAAATTCAAACAGTCTGAAATAATGCATGTAAATGAAATAAATTAGTTTCAAACTCAGAACTGAGTACTGAGCCTTTAATCTTTAGTCTATCTACCATCTACTATTTACGCACTAGACACATGTGTGACGCTTCTAAATTTTACATACAACATAGACATACAAAAATGTATCTCTACCTCCCAGGCTGAAGGGTGAAAAAAAACGGAGAGAAAAGACACATGGTAATTTGAGTTTCCATTTTAAACTTGGAACTTTGAACACCGAAACCCGAAAGACAAGATTGAAAATAGAACGTATTCAGCTCCATTTCAATTTTCAATTCATTTCTTTCAACAAGAAGAATGGCTTGAAACAATAAAAATTGACATGGACAAAGGTTGCGCAAATCGGGAGCCAAAACCCTAAATATCCTTTTCTTTTGTATTGTATAATACTTCAATAAATTTTATACTCACATCGTTCAGCAAATACTGTACACTGTACACTGTAGATACTAGGTACATTGTGCACATTGCACATGTAAGACTTTTTCGGGTTTCGGGTCCCAAGACCAAAATCCCTCGATAGCACTCAACATACAAGATTCAGAATTCAAGTCAAGGGCCAATGCCAAGTCGTATACCAATATAATAATATACCATGCAGAATAATAACAATAATACACACTCCACATTTATTCTATGCCATTTGCCATTTTTGTTTTATATCATATAAATGCAGGGTGCAGTATAAAAATTTAAAACATAAATTACAGTTCACGAATCACAATTCACCAACAACCAATGCACAACAGAATATAAGAAACAGAATGTAATAGAAAATAATAGAATAAAAAGAAACCGAGAACCATATTTTTTCATGCTAAAAAAAAAGTACAGAAACATACAGAATCCAGAGAGTTCAAATATATATGTACAATATACAGTTTTCTTTCGTGCATACAATCAAATAATATTCGGGAATGGGGAAAACACCAGTACTGGTCTAAATACTAAATACCCTGGTGCCTGGTCGTCGGTTTCAGTTCCCTCTGTATAAAATGTACTCTGTATTCATAAGTTTATCCATATGCATAAAATATACACATGTATTTTATACAGTGTACAATACTAAAATAGTGTGTGGGAATGAGAATAGAGCGGACTGTCACGCCAACAAAACGCCATACTCCAAACTCCATACCGCCAACGTAGTCACAGGAAAAGTAAAATTGTATTAGAAAAGTATATATTATTCCATAACATACCCGTTCATACATGCATAATGCATATAATATGTGCATTGTACAATGTACACTGTACATGTATTAGACCCACAAACATTTGATTTGAAGCACCCAAACACATGAAACAAAAGTATAAAACTGAACATTGTTCCTTGGTGAATCGTATGTTGAATGCTGAATGTGCTAAGCATCAAGTAAATCAGTAATTCACGTAAAAAAACCTTCAAGCTTCAACCCATTACTTCCTTCCTTAAGTAATGCTTACTGCTGCTCCCTAATAATATACATGTGCATATTACATCTATATTATATTATTATATATTATATCTAGATGCTAGATTTTTATGTGCATACAGCAATATACAGCAAACATGAATAAAGAATAAAGCATCCAACATTCTAACGATAAGAACCCAGATTTATTTTTATTTACTTTCAACCCTTTCTCTCTCACATGTGACTGTGTCTCTGACTCTTTGATGACTCGTCTCTGGTCTCGTCTCGTGTACAGAGCAGAACCTGTATGAAGATTCATATGTCAAGTAATAAAGACACTCCCTCTTTACTATTGACTTAAAACTATAGCCTATGGTCTATAGGCTATCAGTATAGCCCTCAAAAACTCATTGAATACTTATGAAAAATGTCCTACTTTTACCTAGAATTCTCAATTCTACATTCTACATTCTACCTGTGCACGTGAAGGAACTGAAGGATATTTTCATTATCATGATGATGATTATTATTATTACTCTTCAAATCATGTCAGACATCCGATATCAAATACCAGAGTGTGTCAGCACTCAGCACTGTGTGAATTGTGAATGATCCATGATTCGAAAGTATGATCGATGGCTCAAATCTGCAAAGGGACAAGCATATATATGTAGATAGTAGATAGAACATGGAATATCCAAGAAAATCAATAAGTGTTCCAGTAAATAATATGCTCCTTGAAAAAGAAAATGCACACAATTTTTCCACGTTTCCTTTGATAAACAAACTTCTTTCTTCTTTAAGTGCACATTTGCATTTCTTGCAATTTTGTTCGCTATCCTTTGGCTGCTGGCTATTGGTAAAATAGGTTTTTCTACTAAGAATCCTACACCACATTTGCATTTTATGATACATCTACAATCTTGCTTACTTGTTGTGGGAACGGAAAACGAAAAATGATGTACATTGTACAACGAAGAGTCAGGAGTGGAGAGTGAAAAGAATAAAAGCAAATGCCGTTTGCCATTTTATTGTACAATGTTCCACAGTAAAATTAATACATCATTTTTCAATGAGCCACAAAGCCACAGATATTTCATCCTTCATCGTCTTGACGTGCCTCTTCTCTCTTCTCTGACTCAAGTTACAAATTACAAACTGCAAACTATAAACTACAGTTCTCGTTTTCTCATTCTAGGTAGCTAGCACAATGGCAACCTCATACTCACAACCACATAAAAAATTCCCATTTCCTTAACCTTGCCTCTTTGCCTCCATGTTTTCTTGGCTTGTTTCGTGGCAGCCAAAACTCGTAAATTCCCTAAAAGGATAAGCATTATTCTGCTTTCTTCTACCTATTTATCAATGTGGCAAACACAAATGCAAATACACATACAAAATGCACATCAAGTTGAGATAAGATTTAGATTCATCTTTTCCACCTTCTCCCAAACACTGTTGCATATTTATTACTTCCTACAAAAGACACAATACATTTTAGTCAGTGCCTTGTGCCACGATTCTTGAATCTTGAGGACACAGGATTATCGTATTACACAGGAATAAAGTAGAAAATTGGAATCTGTAGTAAATGTGAACATTTTGAAATTTGACAGTTGACACAAAATAGGAAAAGGAGGAAAGGAAAAACGTGGGTCGAACAATAGAAAATGCATAATAAATCCGAGTTCTTTTCAAGTTTCAACACGGTTTTCAACCAAAAATTCTACATGATATATTATGTGCCGTGTATCATGTATCTCCAGTTCTGTTAGTATATAGTAAACAGTAAACAGTAAACAGGACAGAATGAACAATGCATAACATAAAAGGAATAAGAAAGGTGCCCTATTAAAGCTATCTGGAAAATTTATCAGATCAGATCGAAAGTGTTGAAAGCATACAACAAAATACTTCACAAACTCCAATCCAAGAAGAATAAAGACATTTCACCGAATTATGATGGAATTGTCATTTCTCTACACTCTACACTCTAAAGTCTACACTAAAGATACTCGAGTACTTATTCTATTTCCATCTATAATAAAGTTCAATATTCAATCCATTTTCCAATTTGGACTAGGAAAATTCAATATTTCAATAATGGAAAAGTTTTTTATTTGTAAAGGATACCAATCAAAAGATTTTTATTTTATTTTATTTATTGCACTCACAAGTTGAATAAGTTCATAAGTTCATAGTTGAAAATAAGAAACGAAAAGAAAAAAAAGTTGACAAAAAGCAGGTCCTCAACCCTCAACATACAAATATATAAAATGAATACATGTTCAGCATTAATCGATAAAATCCAACTATCTGTATATATGCATTTGTTACGTGTGCAATCCAATTCAGTCCAAACTCCAAACCATGCATATTGCATATGTACATAATTATTATGTATGAGTCAGTAGTCACATGATTCCAGTCTCCAGTCATTTCCCCTCTTTTGTATAAAATACCTTCTACATCCTACCTTTGGTTATTGTAGCGAGTAGACAGATAGGTAGACATGATATGATACTGGATACTGGTCATATGTAAAGTACATTATATACTGCAACATTATCAAGTCATGGTCCAACGTTTTGCTTTAGGATTTTTTTTGTGTGCCGTGTAAAATGCATACGATTGTACTTTATACTCTGTACTCTACACGGTATTCAGGGTACATTTTATGCCATATGTACAATGTACATGTTAAGGTGTTCGAACTTTGCGCGAACTGTTACTGTCTCTCTTTCTAGAATCTAGAGTCTAGAGTTTGTTCTTGGTGCAGTAGCCGAAGCGAGAAGAATCAAACCGTCTTGTCTCAAACTAACAGCCAGCCTGTAGTCTATACTCTATACTCTATACATAATGCCAGTGCATACTTAGGTATGTACATTGTACATGCAGCATGCAAGCCGAACCATAACCCGGCTCTGCATATATTTCAAAAGAGTATAAAGTGCCGCTATTCCCTACTGTTTTATGTACGTGAGATATGGTATATGGTTTATAGCATAACGGAGGATATAGGAAATGCTATGGTATGTATGTGTGTATGTGTGTATACAGTATGCAGCAGAGGAGGGAACGAGGAACTGAAACTGAAGCCGAAACTGGAATTCGAATTCAAACAAAGTTCACGAAAGTGAACGTAAAAACCCGAAAACCCAAAGTAGGGAAACCCGGCATGTTAACTGTTCACTGTTCAAAAGTTACAGACACACACAAAGAGAGAGAGAGAGAGAGAGAGAGAAAGAAAGAGAAAGCGAGAGAGGCCTGAACATTGAGCATGAACGTGAACTCGATTCAACTCTCCTGTTTCTTCCTTCTTCTGCTTCTTTTTCTTTCCCATTTCTACCGCAACGCATAACCGACCAACCAAGTCTCCAAGTCGAGTCGAGACTCGAGTCTACAAGTATTGATCAGACTTCCTTCCGTCTGTCTCCGTCTTCACACTGTTGGTTCTGGTTCTGTATTCTCTACTCTTTTCTCTTTACTCTTTACACACAAAAAGTCCGCTCCAAAACTTTAAGCGGTCAAACATCAAACATCAAAATACAGCAAAAAAATGTCACATACATGTTTGCTATTTACTATATTATACAGTCAACAATTGGACAAATTCAGCCTTTCCTTGAACCTTGAGCAGTTTTTTTTCATTCAATTAAATTAAAAAGCTCCATTCTCCATTTTCCCTTTCGCCATTCTTATGCCAAAATATTTGTATCTTGCAAAATTTATACAGAATACAGAATACACATGGAACATGGATGATGGACTATTTTTACTCTCACGGGATGTTTAGTTTTAATCAACTTTGGAGAACATTATTTATATAATGTAACACGCCTTTTGACTCTTGACTCCAGAGCCTAAAGTCGTGAGTCCTGAATCTTGACTTTTCAGATATTTGTACGCATGAGATAATAATAATGATAATAATTTTCTATATTCTACATTCTCGGATTTCTAGTTTCCAAATAAAATAGAGTGGGAGAAATATCCAGCCAACTAAAATAAATAGCATCTAGCACAAATCACATAGCATTCCATAGCAGACTAAACACAATACTCAATACTATTTTATGAGAAGGGATTCGAATGTTCTTTCACTTTTATCTCAAATCAGCAGACGGGTGTGGGAAAGCTTTTCTATTTTCTACCCAATTCCTAATTCCTTTACTCTTATACACTGTACGCTATACACATTTCCGTCTCTTTTCTCTCTATATCTTATTCTCTTTGTTCTTTCATAATAGGGGATACGTGTCTATCTAGTATCTATCCCATTCAGCTCCAATTCCAATCGTCATTAGTACATATCGATAGTGCCACACCACAGCACAGCACAGCACGGTATGAATTTGTCAGACAAATGGTTACATTGACCTATCATTCCTCTCCTGTCTTCCAGTTTCCAGTAAGCTCCAGCACGTTCATTACACAAAACACAAAGATATGTATAATGTATAGGTGCTGCATACCAAAGATAAATTATAGTCATTAACATTAGCATTAGTAGCATTTTGGAACCCATTAGTCGGGAGGTATTGTTACTCTTACTATTTACTATACTATTATTATTACCATTAACCATTATCATTAATAGTGCTATATGTACAATGTACAATTTACAGGTGCACATTTAACTAAAGTGGATAAGGAGAATGCATTACAGTCACATAAACACATGAAACTTGAAGCATGAGCAAGTCTCATCATTCTTTAGTCCTTAGTAAATGCTTTAACTCAAAACTCAAATACTCAAAAAGTATTTACATTTACAATTTGCACCTTTTTATCTTGTATTTTCTCTCAAGAATCAAGTATCAAGAACCAACTGAAATTGGACTTGGAAATTCATCCTCATAACTTATAAAATAAGCACCAAACAGCAATACTCAATACTCCATACTCAAAATAATAAAATAACTGTCCATTTCCACTTTTCATCTTTTATCAGTAGAATATATCATCCATCAATGATCACCGATCACCGGTAAACAAACTCACTAACATGCATTTCCAACTCAATCTACATAATACATAACATATAATAGCACCATCTCCAACATCAATATCAACACTATCGAATCTTTCAAACTTTCTAATCGGCCATCAACATAATAATAATAATCATAATCGAGACGAGAATGAAGAGACCCATGAGCTTCAATTTTCATTTCATACCCTCTATAATTTTACACGTGCTCCTCTCGTCTATCTCCTATCAAACCACAAACTACAAACTAGAGAACAAGAAACATGAACGAGTCAGGGCTACAATTTACAATTTACATTAAACATTGAATTTACACTCTACAGTTTGGTGTTTGGAGTTTGGTTTGCAAACAAAACATGGGCCAATCCAATGCCATTTGAATATGAGGTTATATATTATGCATTATTATGTAATATAATACTTGATACACCAACACTGTATCATCTGCAGACTGCAAACGATACAATGTACAGTGCACACTGTAGTTTGACTGCGTGCTGGGTGCTGGGTGGACCAGCAAAACGGGAAATCACATGTATATAATATATAATGTATGCATAATATTTCTTTTTATGCATATAAGGCATCATGTAACATGTAATGGTACGTATAATGTACGTAATAGAATGTAATAACATATTCCTTGTACAATAATAATATACAATATACATGAACGATTTGCCATTTGCCTACTAAATTATCGTTATTACCTCGATCCTCGATCCTCGAAACTCTAAACATCATCCCATCCCAGCCCATCTTCAAACTTCAACTCTGTGAATATCCATTATGGATTCATCCTTTAACTTAAAATGTATGGGCAAAAAACCTAGATACTACAGAGATACATCATGAGTCTGGCTGATCTAGACTCTGGATTCTAGACACTAGACAGTAGAAATTTGACATGGACACGCAACTACAAACTACAAACTATGTATGATATATGAGCTCTGAGCTTTGTACTTTCTACAATGTATCATCTCTATTCTCTATAAAACCATGGAAAAACATATGTAAAATGTACACCAAACACGCTGCATATACAACATGTAGCGTTAACTGCACTCAACAGTCGTATTTCTTGAGCCTTGTTATTTATTTATGTACAATATTATTTTGGTCCGGAAGATTTAATTTGTCTAAGTAGCTTTTGCCCTTATGCTTTATACTTTATAGTACACTTTATCCTAGTTCCTAGTGGAAAAAAATGTCCGAGCACACTGAATTATGTCACATGCAATGTATTGTATACCTTTCTATTTTCTATTGTAAATGGTAACTTTAGTGCTTCATGTCAATCATAATAATCATCATGAGTACTTCTCCACACTCCACTCTCTCTACATTGCATATTGTACAATGTCAATAAACTTTCCTCCCAGAGTTCACTTCCTTTTGTTTTTTGTTTAGGATTCATCAGGAGACTGGAAGTTTGTGTGTAAGCCTCTAATCTGTAATTCTCATCTAAATCAAGTAAAATAAAGCAAATATACAGAGAACACAGCAAACAGACCTATTCATTTTCTCTCATTAAGCGTTTACGGTTATCCTACATATTTTTGAACTGTCATAGTCCATAATCCATACTCGCAGTGTGAGGAATATTGAACATAGTGTCATCCTGTGATATATATTTTATATTTAAAATTTAACACTAACTGCCTGTGTATCTGTGTATCACTGAACAATGGCTTATAATGTTGTAAATTGTAATAAAAATAATATCTGTTAAAAAAGCATCTTTTATTCATTTATAATGTCATCATCATAGGTCCCACAGTTTAATAATAATGACAATGACAATGTCATGTGAATTTGAATTGCAAAAAGTTTGAGCAAAGTGTCACCCTTTTTTTCCATCTCTTTCTTTCCCTATTTCCTCTGATGTGTTTATTTTTGCTAGGTGGCTCACAATATGGGTGGGTTTTTTTAGCATACAGTGTACAGAGCTGAAGATAAAGATAACCAAGAGCCGAGTACCAAGTCTACATAAAACAAACCGTATTCCACGAGCCACACGCCTCCCACGACCGAAATATGCATAGGCTATATAGACTTTACTTTATATTTTTTCACATCACATAATCTATATCCAAGTTGGTATATCAGCTTCCAGCGACTACCGAATGCTAAAAACTAGACAGTACAGACATGCCTTACGCACAGAGCACAGATGATATTGTACAAATTATTATTGTACTGCTGAAAGTTTTCATGTCTCTACTTCCTACGTACAATATGGGATTAAACAATATACAATATACAACTGTTCCATCAAATCCATAAAGAGATCCATAAACTCGGCTAGCATCAATTTTAACACAGTGTTTTACATGTTGAAAAGACAACTACAAGTTACAAGTCCATCCATAATAATATAACACATTGTAGCATTATTATTATTATGATAATGTCTAATGTCCATGTACGTCAATGTGAACAGAATCTCCAGTCTCCAGGCAGTATAAAAGATTGAGCAGATATGACAAGAAGTTACAGTAGCGTATGTATTATGAAAACATACAAACTGAACTGAACTGAAACTGAATGCTGAATATTATAAAAGATGTGTAATAAAAGAGGACTAGTTAAAAGGTTGTCATCATCATAAAAACTGGTGATGATCCATGAAAAGGAAAAGACAACAGACGCTGACATTACACACATACATCTAGAATCTACAATCTAGAATCCACAAAATCTAGAGATATGCTCTATTTTAGTGTTTATGCTCCTATTCTTTATATTTTATAGAGCCAGACATTTTTGCATAGGTATATCTGTATTTTCCATGTATATATTCCAGCTACAAGTGTACGGATAAAATACAGAGATACCTTCTGTTAGTTCTGTTACTTTTGTTTTTCGAGTTCTGGGTTCTGGGTTAATATCATCGATTAGTCGGAGTGTCCAGCTTTTAGTTCATCCATTTTCTACCTTCCTGACATTGTGTACACAGAAACTCTTCTCAAACACTTTTATACTATGTACACGGAAGAAAGTTACAGGTACATGGTACATCTACGACCCATGGTACATCTACGACCCATGATGATGATGATATATATATTTTCTGAATACGAATACGAATCATCAAGAATCAAGCTAATGGAAAATATCTACTCATTTCCTGAAAAATTCCCTGGAGCTAGTTAAAAATAGATCAGATGTATATGAATGAAATATCAGTAGCTATTGATATAAATCCTTGGACTGTGGACTGATGATGATGATGTCAACCCTAGTTTCTCATTTAAACAGCTCTGCAATTGAATACAAAGTAATAAAAAATGGTATGTGTCCACTGTCCACCAAATATATATTTTCCCGCAAGCCCTATTTTTTGTAATAGATTTGACCAAGTTTTGACACTCAAATAGTTGGGAAGAATGAAGAAGTTGTCATGATAAATCATAGTTCATACTTCATATTAGGAATATGAATAATGGTGGGATCCCTTTTTTACTTTATACTTTACAAACACAGCACACCCTTATTTATTATACATTTTACATACGCCTAGCCTAAAATAGTCACTAGTTAGTTGACAGCATAAATTACTCACTGAATTCAATAAAAAAGCAGAAGAGATGAAATGAGAATGAGACGTTGAAACCACAAATCAAATTTGAGACTTGAAACTCATCAATAAATATTTATTTATTTATTTATTTGTTGCTCATCCCTCATCGCGCCTACAGAAAGAGAAAACATTTTACAAAGTGTAATATTTCTAATCACTCTTATTCACATCCCATGTTTCATTTTTTACTCCAATTTTTGAGCATCAAAATAAATAAATACAGTACAGAATTTATGCTTGCTACTCTATGTCGCCTTTTTTCGTATTAAATAAATTTTACTTAACATTTATGGACATATGGAGTTGAAATAATATGCATTACATTGCCCAATAACAGTCAGTGAGAAATTTACACTGTAAACTGTAGGCAATGTACACGTTATAAGAAAGTACAAAAATAGGAAAAAATAGCAAGTTTTCAACAAAAAAAATCTACAAGTGAATTGAAATGACTGCAGTTGAATTGATGCCGACGTCGACGTTAGTTCACAGAAAGTATAACATAAATTTAGAATACATCCAGAATCTAGAATCCAGAAACAGAAGCAGAGACAGAAAAAGAGACATAGACAGATAAAGCCCATTGATTCTTTTTTCTCCCCTCCTCCTGGCTCAATTACTACTCCTTCTACTACTACTATTACTAAATATTAGAGTTTAGAGCTACTCCATACTCCATACTCTACAGTCTACACTGTACAATGTACAACTTACTAAACTTGAAATTTAAGAGTTGAGAGTGCAGTAAACTACATTCCATAAGCAAACAACTAAACCATGAATGAACTCCTCTGTTTCACTATTTCTGTCTCTCTCTCTCTGTTTATAATGTAAAAGTAGTAGTAGTTGGTTCAAAAGTGACGCTGAAATATAAACCAAAAGCAGCATCATCATAATCATGATGATAGTACAGAATGTAGAATTATATTATCCACACCGAAATCCTGTGCATTGCACATAGACATATTTTACACAACAGAAACGATTACGATTACTATTACTTTTACCATTACCACTACTTTTGGCTTGTTCAAACTCACAGTCAAAAGTCATCAAGTCAAAGCCTATGCAATACACCATAATATACGATCTACATTCTACATAATATGCCGAATGATATGCATAATCTTATAATGGAATGTGCTTCTAGTTCTACTTCTCTATTTTCTATATACAGTTCTTCTCTTATCGATTGCCATGTGCTTGGTCCGTTCAACAACTTTTAGGAAAACCAGGAACAAAAACCAACCAACCCGAGTAATAATAATAGAGTGAAAAAGAGTAAGTACAGAGTAAATTCCACATTCTACCGACTGTGTAAATTGTAAATTGTATTTTACCTTTTGTACTTTGCCTTTTGTATAGATTATAAGGTTTCATTTCATTAAAGTTTGTCTTATCTCTGGACTCTGGAGTGTAGTCTGGAGACTAGAGAGACAGAGAGAGAACTGTTTTACATACTGTAGAATCTAGGAGTCAAACATGAGCATAGTTTTGACACGACAATTTTACGTACATACTTTTGCCATTTACACGTCTCTTCCTGGCCAAAAGTAATTAACCATGAATGAATTTTAAATTATAATTCTATACAAATACAATACAATACAATAGTACAATATAAAGTACAGCACTATACAGTATCACAGTGTTCTGAAAATTAGTGGTCAATGTACCCGATGAATGGATTAACATGTCACGAAGAGAAAAGAGATGAAGAGACGAAACAAAACAGTCCCGTCCAAATAAACCTGCCGCCTGCTTCTGCTTAGCATTAACTATTCAGTATTACCAGTAATATAGTAGCAGATATTAGATTCCCGTAAATTTCAATGGTCCAACTTCTAACGTCAACATCCCATCATTCCAACTTCAAACAGCGAGCGGTGTATAAAAAAATCAGTGACAAAGATAGCGAAAGGTCTAGAATCTAGAACATTTTACTCATAAACGGAAGTAAATCATTACGACTGGATCTAGTATCTACAGTCTGCAGTATACTTGATATTTGATATTGTGTGCATGGACATTTGAACACAATTCAAAATTCAAATTAGAATTCGAATTTTGTGTACACATATATATAAAGTTATAAACTTCCGCACCATACAAAAGAGCGAAGGTCAACTATCAACTATCAACTAGCACAACTATTGTAATTTTAATTATTACATACTATACGATTGGGCTGTAAATTAATAAAATCTAATATGTAATACAGATTACAAATTATTAGTACAAACAACAGTGCCTTATTACTTATTACATTGTTCAATGTCAAAAAATATTAATATTAGCAACATTAGTAATGCTAGTACGTGTGAATTTTGAAATTCAAATTTACAGCTTCACCAAACTAAAGGAATAAATTTTCACATAGGTTTTCAACTAGACATTGTAAGTGGACTGTGTTATACACTGTAAACTCTATATTATATGCATAATACACTGTGCCATATACTTAGTACTTGTTCGTCACCACATCGCATGATAATATTTTCTCCCTCCCTCCTATTTTTTTCACTATACTATCTACTACCTTCTCCAACAATTTTCAACTAAAATATTTGGTTCAAGATTCCAAGACAAGAGAGAAAGAGAGAGGAATTGGAATCTCATCTTCAGTTCTCGTCTCCAGTTAAGACAAGACAAGACAAGGCAAGGCAAGAACCGTCAAGTCAAGTCAAGTACAGTAAAGACAAGAGATATATTCAAGAAAAAAATATGAGGGGCAAGAAAAAGACGAGCAGATATGTGGCACCTCGTTACATGTTTTCTTTCTTTCCTCAAACTTTTTCCACTTTCAAACAACGACAACGACAACACTCCGAATTTTAGTTTAGACTTCTACTGCTACTCGCTCCCTTCCATCTCTACTCCGTCTATTATTCGGTGTACGATTTACATGGTTTATAGAGTAGTCTACTATAGATTATAGAGTACCCGCTATTTTTTCCTTCCCTTTTCACTGTTCAAAGACAGAGTAAATAGAAAGAGACTCCAACCTACCCAAAGACCAAGACCGAAATGACGACCACAACGAGAAGACGTATAGAGGATAGACGGGAGTGTATTATATTATGTACGAAATAGGGATAGAATCTCTCGAACACTCTCTACATATTGTACATAGCTACAATTATTATTACCCTCCAACTCCATACTCCACCAGTCATACATAATACAATAATATGTACATACATACATGTATATTGGGTATGCATTCCCGTAGGTACATTGTACATTGAGCATTGAACATTCCATATGTACACCCTGTACCACAGTTCTCCTTTAAACGAGGAGGGAGGATATTGCTTGCATGCATAGTTAATACTAATGCATGTTCACTTTCGGTTCTCGGGGACAAACCTTAAAATAGAAATGAAAATGGAACATTTGACTTATTCCTTATTCCTCTCTCTCCGACACATAGATGTACAATGTACATTATACAATGTGTACAATATAACCAATGTCAATAATATATTTAGTAGACCATCGAGCATAGAGCCTGCAGCCTGCAGAATACAAAACACAGAATACACAAGGAGAATTTTTCTTGTTCCATGTTCCATCGGAAATCGGAATGGAGTCATGGAGCTAATGCGAAATGCAGTGCATTTTACAAGTTCAACGCAGTCATATGATGATGATGATGACGAACAGGGAAAAACGATGAATTTTTCTCTATAGAGTTATCTTTTGTATTTTCCATTTTCCCACCGTTATATTAGGGTAAATATATTGAGTGAGATGTACACACGACATACGTGTGAGTAACTATACACTACATTAACAAAATACAAGAGCAACGTGAACCTTTTCTATTTTAAAAAGAGCTGCATCGATTGTATGTAGATACTAGGTTGTCATATTTCCATGCCCACATGTTGTTGTTGTGATCATGTTGATGTGTTTGGTGGATTTGACACTTTCATCTTTGAAATGACATTTTATTTATTCAACTCCTGTCAAAATCCTGTCTTTCCTCCAGCTACGAGAAAGGAAGGAAGAAAGAAAGAAAGAAAGAAAGGTAAATCCACACGCTTGCTGAATATTTATCCTAAACCCTAACAGCCTAACATTATTGTTGTTTTATTTTGTTTTTCTTTCAACTTCTAGACTCTATGTATTTGTATTTGTACTGCATAATATATTGTACATTCTACATTATATATGACTGAGCTTGAATACTAGGATCATCATAATGCAGTGGAATATTTTTTAAATTAAAAACATTGAACATTATAATACTTAATAATACTGTTGTTGTTTTGTTTTTATTATAATGATGGATGTTGGATGTTATGTTTTAAATTTTAAGTGAGCACAAGGACAAATCTCACGTCTATTTTGGAGGATGACAGTTTAGCAGATGCATTATGTCATTGATATTTTTATTCCTAGTCTAGTCTGGTCAAATCAAGTCAGCTTAACTCAACTCAATCCATTCATTTTTTGTCACAACTATTTACCAACTCTTTACTATTTTTTTCTGAAAATGACATGCAGTTAAATTTTATATCCAGTATCCAGTTTATTTTCAATATTATACTTTATACTCTCATACATAAATGCACTTATATCTCATATAATTAAAATGTAGGACATAAAAATGTGCTTATTTAATACAGGACATGAAACATGAACAACCAAAGTCATTTTAATGTATTGAGTATTGACTATTGACTATGCTGAAAACAACAATTTCATTGCATTTCACATTTCATTTCATATTCAGGGCGGCATCTTCCTATTGTAAATATTGAACCCATGTAATGTTTTATTTTATTTGTATTATAGATTATATTATCCACTATACATAAAATGCCAATGCCAACTCAACCCAGTAGACTGCACTGTGTAAATGGTACACACACATCATCTATATAAACTAGACTGTAGTTTTAGTTTTACCAAGTGAAAATAATAATGCAAACACACATACTCGGCCTGTAGTCTGTACTCTGTAGTTTGTACAGATATTCACATATTCTCTGAACTCATCACTGACGATGAGTATAGAGTTTTTAGGAAGAGATAAGAATTCACATAGACACACAACATACGACATCCAGTATACATGTGTATTATATTCAATGTTATGTTATGCGTACAGAATGTAAAAAGGCGTGGAGCCAGAAAAAAAAACCAAGAAAAGTGTAGAATAAAGCGAACGAGCGAAAAAGAAATAGAAGCAAGAAATAAATATGACTCATGCATGGTAATCTTCAGTACATCAGTACATTACAAATGTAGACATATGCTTATACAATAAACAGTTCTCAACTAACGAAGTCTATACATGTATGTGTGTCCATATATTTTGTAATATTATATACACATGCATTCATGTTACATTTACTTTGCTCATTCTTTAACTTTTATGCAAAAAAACACAACATATTACATGAGCTAGGATGTATAGCATATATAACATACAATACAGCTTACATGTAAATCTGATATCTGATATGTAAGTTGTTAAGGGTTTTGACACAAACCAAACCAAATCAAAGCTAAGAACATATTTTGAATTTTGAAGCAGACTCATTTTGAGCCCTGTTGTAGGAATGGGGGATAAATTAAGGTGTCGTTTTTGATTCACAAATCGTGAATCAAAAACAAGTAAAATTAAAAAACTGTAGCAACATATATTTAATTAATATATATTTTTTTTATATTTTATGTGTAAAGTGCCGTTGAGCGAGACTTTTAGTAAAGTTTTTTTTGAGAACACAAACTTATTACTTACTATAAGGGCTTTTCGAGATCCATAGAATCGAGAGATCGTGGCTACGAGAAATATCATATCGGAATATCGATAATTCGATAAAAACTTGTGTTCAAAAAATTTCTGATCTGAAAAAACTTCAAAACTGAATAAAGTGCACTGAAATTTTATTGAAATTTTGTGCTCCCACATTTTTCGGGAGTCATAACTCCGGAACGCGGATGTGATATATATGGCTCAATCAAATGGAAACACAATTTTCGGTGTGGGTGAGTCCAAGTTTATCAGAATCCATCACTTCATGAAGTTGTGACCGCTCAAACCCTTACCGCCTTAAGTGAAACACCTTGTAAAATCCTTCAATAGTAATTATTGTTTCTGTATCATAGCATATATGTGTCGTTATCTGTGAAAAATGATCTTAAGGAACTTTATAATTCACACCAAGCGGGGATTCTGGAACTAAATTTTAGAGAATAGAGCTGTGCAAAAGTTGAAAAGTTTTAAATATTGCTTGGCGGGAAAATTTTCCCTGTGTTGTATTATTTTTTCTGTGCACAGCTCTATTTTTTCTGCGATCGCAGCGCATAAATTATAAAGTTCCTTAAGATCAGTTTTCACAGATAACGACACATATAAACAACACAATTATTACTCATCAAAGAGAACACATCAGAAATTTTATTGTGAATCAATTGAATATTTTATAATCTTTTATCATATATATATACCTTAAAAATATCATAGTGTAATCCCCGCACTGCAAAGTTTGGATTATATTCTAACTCTTCAATCTCTTTAGGATACTACAAAAAAAAGATAAAAAAGGAGAAGGGAGAATTAAAATTTATTGCGAATTTTGATCTCATAAATTCGGTAAAGCAATAAATAACAACGTATACAATACATACATTCAAAATTCATATGAAATAAAAAAAAAAGTAAAATTCATATGAAATAAAAAAAAAAGTAAAATTCATACAGAATCATATATTATGTACCTTAAATTTGTCTAATAAAACTCGACGTCCAAGATCATAAATGAGATGCTCTAGGTCAGGACGATAACATGTCAAAACCGAAAACATCAATATCTCTAAGATTTAGTCGATTACCTATATAATACAAAACAAAAAAGGGCGTAAAAACCAAAATCCAAAAGTATGAATGATCTTTTATCAATCTTTGTAAATTGAAATTAAAATAATAATCCAAAATTATTTAGTTCTTTTTACTTTGAATTCGCAAATATTTTACGTACATGCAAATACGGCATGACTATCCACATCTTGAGGCAATTTTTTCGCTATAAGTACATGAATAAACAACAGAGTTAGTTTTATATAAAACATGTTGTATGCATAATATATATTTGTTCAATAATTAAACATGGTTTAACATTATAATTATATATAGTAGCTCAAAATATGAAATAATAATAATAATATACTATCGATTTTGGACTCACATCTACAATAGTTCAAAATATTTTTCAACAAGCACTTTTGGAGGCGTCTGAACACTCATTTTCTGCATTAACTTTGGAGATTCTGTTCCCACAGCACTATCCAGACATGCATGAGCTAATGGTTTTCCATATTTAACTATCAATTGATCTGAAATTAATTTGAGCTCAACACAGTCTGTTTGCATTCGGAAAGCAACCCAAATCAAACTAGAAACTGCTTCTTTAAGGCCTTCATCCAATTCTTTGTAAAAAATTACAATAATGAAAAAAAGAAATAAATAATAAATAATATAATTATTGTATGCTAAAGAAAATAGTACTTTTGTGTACATTTTACAT